>PVJO010018959.1:0-35369 GCA_004026905.1 Hystrix cristata | reverse complement strand
CTGCCTCCCTGCCTTGCAGAGTGGAGCCCCTGAAGCTCTTCCGCATCCGAGGGCTACCTGATTAGCAAACGTTTTTAGATCAAGTAAATTCTGTTAAATTGTTGCAGGCTTTTCTTTTAATAATATAATACAGTATAGTATAAGGTAAAGTGTGTAATAATTAAGTTTTATTCTACAATTTAAAACAGCTATTGATAAGATTAACATTGAGTAAGTTTAAATAAACTTGTACTGCTGAGATGTTGAGATGTATTTGAATGAAGAAAAAGTTAAATAACCCATTGTTTTAGCTTAAATTTGTCATGTGCAGCCAATTAGAATCTTAGCATAGCAGCCACTTTTTAAGGCCCATCATCCAAATGATTTTTAAAATGTATTTTCAATAGTTCTTCATTTTAGGAGTGTGATAAACTCCACATTTTGGGGTCCAAGACAAGTTTTGAAAAGTGATTTTCCTATTTGTGTATCCTGAGAGTTCCTTATGATTGTTTTGGATTTCTTTTCTAGTCTGTCTCTTTGTGCTTTCAGCAATATTACAGGGAACTACATTTTACATGAGGATTTCTTGAAGTCCTTCTTGTCTTCACTGATTTTACTTCTGCACAACACAACACCATCTGGCGAGGAGCATCATCTGAGAAACTATTTTTAACAGGTTCCTGCTCTGTTGAAGACTATAGGAAAATATTTAAAAAATGACTTGTAAAAATGAAAGCTTATGTGTGTTACCCCAAATTCAGCAAACAAGAAGATATATGCAAGCAGTAAGCTGGCATGCTTCATTTTAAGTCCCTGTGTTAACACAGATGGCCGCAGCAGAGTCAGATCCTTTGTGTCCATCTCGTAAGAGTGTTTCCAAGGTAACAGATCCACTTGGTTGGGGTTTCAGAGACTGATTGGAGCGGTAGACTCACCTTGAAACTGTTCTAGAAGGAGTTACCGGCCGGTTTAGGCTTTGGCTACAACTCAGTTTCTTAATGGTCTTTGGGGCCGATCAAACCCCTGGTCAGGGTGAAAGTTGGATCCCTCAATTAAATCAGGGTTGAATGCCAGAATGAGGAATAAGGACTTCACCCTGGTCAACAATCACAGTCCATCACTGAACATTCTGGGGTTTTTGTTTGTTTTGTTTTTTAACAAAATCGGCCTACATTTCTCTCCCTGACTAGCTGGCCAGTTCCTGGAGGGCGAGGTTACCATCCCTAAGTGCACAGACATTCAGTCAGGGTGTTTGTGGGTTTTCCTCAATTTCTTCTCAGAGCAGCAAGAAAAGTGACCTTGTGTTGATATAAGTCAGACTCTGCCAGTCCCAGCATTTTAGGATCCTTCTCTTGCCAACTAAAAACCACACTTAATACAGCGACCCAGAGGCCCTTTGCAGTCTGGTCTCTTCAGCGCCCTTCTGTCCTCTTCTCCTAGCACCTCTTTATCTCCATCTTTGTTTCAATCGCAGGCCCCGCCCACTGTCCCTCCAGAACGGCGGTTCACTGCTGGCGTCCCTCTGCCAGCAGTCCCCTTCCGCAGACAGACTTGAGCTCACTTTGTTCCTACAGGTAGTGACTCAAGTTCACCACCACGAATCCTTCCCCGGCCAGCCTGTCTCCGTGTATCTACCCCCTCAGCTCCTGTGTCTTCTTACCCACTTGTCTAGCCTCCACAACATTTATCATCATCTAAAATGCCCAGGCCAATTCTTACTTTTTATTTTTCCTCTTCTTCACTAGAATATAAATGCTATAATGGCAGAAATTTTGAATTTCCTTCTTTCAGATGATCATATCCTCAGCACACAGAGGTGCTCCAGAAATATCCAAGGAGAGAACTACGTTCTTCTTCCCTTGTTCATACTCCGACAGAGGTTCAGTCCTTATCTGTATTTCAATAACTTTTTTCCATCACTCTGGTCGGATGAGTAGGTGCTGTTATGATCGCTTATTCTCGTGGCTCCAGTGCCTGATACCGAGCACGTGCTTGGTGAATAAGTAAATAAAGTTGAGTGAATAACAAAAGATTTGAATATGTGTCAATTGTGAATGCTCTGAAAGAGTGCAAGAACTCTTGCATAATGTCAAATTATAGGCTGTTCCAGAAGGAAAAACGGATTTATGTGAAATCAAATTTTGGTGATGTCAATTTTTTGGCTATTATATCATTCCATGCATGAGAAGTTATGTGTATACCCTAATGAGCTTGTTCAAAATCAAACCACATCCTCGCATTTTCTTCAGCCATTTGTGGTTTTTATTTTCCTTTCCATGCCCTCGCCCTAATACACACACACATGCCCATCCCCCCCACCACCATTACCACACACTTTACCATCACGTCTAGCATGTTACGGCAATATAGTCATTAACAGGAATGTACACACAAGAATTAGAGACCTTCCAAGTCCCTGCTACTCTCACAGCTTTCTAAGGTGTGGAATAAGAGGTGTAAGCCTGGGTTAACCCAGGAGCGAAGGGGAAGGGGAGGGGAAGGCTGGGGGATAGTGGCTGCACAGTCTCAGAGCTCCACGCTGGCCCCGCGCACCAGGTGGGCCTGCCAGTGTGACTCACTGCGAAGCCCCTCGGAAGAGTTGGCTGACTTTGCTTCCTGACCCAGTCAGACTTGGCGCAACAACTGAACAGGCCAAAGCCTGCTAAGAGCCCATTAGCAAATTCAACAGTAAGGAGCTGAGGGAAGACTAACGGGAACTAAGGCGAGAACTGAAACCGTCTGTTAAAACATCAGTTCCCCATAAATGCCTCTATCAACAGGGCTTTATCAAACATCCTTTATCAACGGGGCTCCCATTGAAGACTCATGAAGGGCTGCAAGTTCTAATCTGACTTGGACACGCTTCAACATCCAGTATGAGACCCAAAATAATGTTAAAATTCTAATAATTATGAACCCAAAAATATTGGAACATCAAAATTTCCAAAATTTGATTCAATTGATTCAGTCGTCCAGTCTACCAAGACTTTATATATATGGTTTGAAGATATCTGTTTATTTGGCTATTTAAGTTTTGCAGGAAAATAGACATTTATAATTGTCAAGTGCACTGGGACAAAGGCCAGATACATATGGAATCACACTGAGAAGTTCATCAACCTTCAGTTCTATTTTTTAGACCTTCTAGGTAAATATTGACTTAAAAAATTCCACTACTACCACACATCAAGTATGTGAGTACTTCCTAAGTTTCATGAACACTAATAATAATACAAAAAATGTTGAGTGCTGACTATTAACCAAGTAAGACATTCTATATTGTTGCAGATAACTCATTTAATCCTAATGACAGCTCTATAATTTAAATATTACCATTATTCCCATATATATACAACTACCAAAACAGAGACACGAGGATTTTAATTGGCAGTCCTCTGTCACACAGTTAGCCACGCATAGAGCCAGAATTTGAACCCACATTGCCTGGCCCTTGAGACCACATATTAGCCTTCTCACTGTACTTCTCGGTGAATAACAGGCATTCTTAGTATCTTAGTTATTTTTCTCATTGCTCAGACAAAATACTCAGCACCTACAAGTTAAAAGAGAGAAGGTTTATTTTGGCTCACAGTTTGTAAAGGTTTCAGGCCATAGTCAGCCAGTTCCAAGGCAGGGTGGCACAGCAGAGGGGCATCGAAGACATGAAACAGTCTATGGCACAGCAGGCAGGAGGCAGTGAAACAGCCTTCTTTCTGTCCCTTTATATTCCATTATGACTACAAGCCTGTTGATTGGTGTCATCCACATCGAGGGTGGGGTTTCCATTACTCACATCCAGAACTAGGTCGAACCAATTTAGTTATCACATATCCTTAATCCCAGTACCACACAGCCACGATCCAGTCACCTCCCAAAAGCCCGACCTATGAGTGCATGAGGCTTTGAGGGAACATCCAGACACAAGCCATAACACTTAGCAATCACCGAGTTTCTTTGGCCTGCTGGTTAATAATTTTAGGGCTGGAAATACAGGATACTACTTGTTATACCCTCCATCCTTTAAAGTGAGCGTGATATGATAAGTTTCTGCTAGCAGGAAGTATGTTGATCTATGTATGCTTCCTTCCCCAACTTCCATTCTGTACTGAGTTTTTATGTGTAAGTGGTTTTTTTTCTTTAATTTTTCATAGGACTAGGGCTTCAACTCAGGGTCTCACACACGCCAGGCATGTGCTCTGCCACTGAGCTAAATCACACCCTAAGCGCCTCTCTCCTCTTTAAAAAAAAGGTCTGAGACAGTATCTCACTAAATTGCCCAGGTTTGCCTTGAACTTACGATCTTCTTGCCTTAGTCTCCTGAGTAGCTGGGATTACTGGTACGCACCAGCATGCTGAGCTTGTAGGTCGTTCTTGACCTTAACTCTCATTCATAATTCTGTCTACAAATAACATTTATTGTATTTGGCTCTAGGATCCTCTGTCATATCAGAAAAATGGTGTTGCTTTGTACTTCTAACATGACTTGTGTCTCAGTATAGGTTTAGGACTTGCTCTTCCGGTACGAACTACAATTTGCCCCAGTTTTAATTTCACTTTCCTTTGCAGATGGAATACAACGGTCTGGAGGTCTACACTTCATTTGGATCTTAACAGTTCCAGTAACACATGCACCATGTACTTGAGTGTACAATGTCTTTTTTTGGTTTTTTTTGTTTTTGTTTTTTTGGTGCTGGGATTGGACTCAGGCCCTTGCACTTGTGCTCGGTGGTAGGTGAGTGCTCCACCACTGAGCTAAATCCCCAACCCGTGTGCAATGTCTTGAGGACACATTTTCCCCTTATGAACTGTGACAAAGATCACTTATCTTTAGAACATCCCAAGTGAAGACTTCATCACATTTTCTCAAAATGATCAAATGCATCGTTAGGCTATTCTCAGATCTTCTGAAAATGTTACAGTTCTGCCCCAGGTGTTTGGAACATATAACATGGAAAATGCTATCCATAGACTTTTAAAAATTTATTTGAATTGTAGGGCAGAGACATATTCAGATGCTGTTACCACACATCATCGTAAACCAGCCATGGTGCTAGAGGAGATCAGGTGGCCACTGTTGTCAGCTGTCATTTGGTGTCCCAGATATCAGTTCACAAGCACCATGAGTGACTGAATGGGAAAGGTCTCTCTCCAGGTTAAGGCAAAAACTTAAGAAATCAATTCTGGAATTAATTCCACAGTATGTGTTAAAATATAAATTATACACTATACATTGTGAGAGGCTATAAGGGTACGATAATAATAATAGTAATAATAATAAGTATTTTTATCTCTTCCTATGGTAAGATCTATGCTATGGACTAAAAATTTATTTCATTTAATTGTCACAAAATTAGGAGATAAATTCTATTATTATCCCTACCATAGAGATGGATAAGAAAACTGTGGCGTAGTAAAGTAACTTGCTCCAAGTCACACAGCTAGTACATGGAAAAGCTGGATTCTAATTCTAACTTCATTGTCAACCCAGAGCCCTCACTTTGAACCATTCTCACCCCATATGTATTTACTGAATACATCAAACAGATTCGCAAATGAATGATTTTAATACCATCTTGACCTGTAGATGTCACAGATCCTTCCACACATTCTTCAACTCGGTGTTCTGCCAAGCTAGTATGGTCCTTCACGCTGAGCACTACCGGATGCACCCTTCCCCGGCTGTTACAGGGCGGAACTAGCAGGAACATCTTACCCATGACCATGATACTGTCTGGTGAGGATAGCCACAACGTGAAAGGAACGATGATTGTTACTTTGGTCGTGCTGACCAGTAGTGGTGTGCTTTTTCCCCTCCCATCAGGAGAGTCACCATTGGAAATTTACAATGATGGCGTGTTATCTGGATGCTTTAAAAGCATTTGCACGGGGTTTGGTGAGTACCGACTACCAGGGAATACCGTGCTTCCTTGGCGGTGCTTTTATTTCCTTCTCAGTTGTAGGAGCTATTGGGTAAATAGTAAAATTTGCACCATAATCAGATTTTAATGAATTTTGTAGGCCATACTATACAGTATAAACTTTTGTCTTATTCCATCCCAAGCTCTGCCATGGTTTTTGCCTAAGTTCTCACACTTACTTTGCTAAATTTTGACAAAGACTCTCCTTGCCTAAACTTGAGTGGAGCTCCTCTGAGGCCACTGTTTGACTGGGCTTGGGCTTGGGCTTGGGCTGTGACCTTGGACTGTTACTTTTAGCAAGGATCCTGCTGTCTGTTTATCAAAATGCCTAAGTACCTATATGAATACTCTCAACATCTGCTCAAATTCCTCATCCCCATCTTTGCTGTGTTACCACCCTGCCTGCCTTCAGCAAGAATCTTGTCAAGTCAGGTTAGCCAGAATTCCCCTGAATTTCCTTCTACTGACTTTTACCCTTCTACTCGGCAATAAATCTGTATGCGTCCTTATCATATTCAGAATTGAGCCTGATTTCCCTTCTTTACTTTCATTGCAGTAGCGCTGATACCAGACGGGAGTGGGTTTCCAGGTTTTTATTCGCTGCAAGCAAAAAATTGAACGGTGGAATTGAGGGCGTAAGAAAGTTTATTTAAGGGTTATATTTAAGTAACAAAAGAATAAGGAAGTGGTTCTTCCGTGTGAATGAAATAGCCGCTCCAGGGCAGTTAGAGAACCAAAGGGAAGGGGCGGGGTGGTGCTAGGAAGCTAACACCCTCAGTAGACTAAGCTCCATGTGGCAGGCTCCGTGTTGTGCGCAGTGCCTGACGTTCAGATCCAGAGTCTCAGTGCAGATTTGTTGGTTGAGAGGATGAGTGAGTGCGAGATAAACTAGTAGCAGAATACGGCGTGGTACTGAGTGGAGCAGTCTGAACTTTGGCTGCCGGATGGGCTCCGCGCAGATGCAGAGGTAGGTTTCTGTCTTCTCACCGGGGCGTATTACTGAGGTTCTCGAGGTCTTACGCATTCGCTTCCTGTTTGGACCATTCCTGAGGAGGACGAGTGACAAGCTCATTCTTATTGCTTCACTTTGATTGCATCACATCTGTATGTTATCAGACAAATATTTAAATTTCCATGCAAGTGATTACTCTCACTTTTATTTCATACTCTTCAAAATTTTCCTCAATATCTATATGTGCTTCTTCCTTTTTCATACATACAGGAAGTACTAATGTAGTTAGTACCGAGAGGCAGGGTTCCGATTGCTAAGTCTTTTGAATATATTAGCTAATCTAATCCTCACCCGTCAGGAGTGTGTGCTGTTATTATAGCTGTTAAAAGTGAGGAAACTAAGAAGAAAGAGTTTAAGCACCTTACCTAAAGTGGCTTGGAGAAAATTTACATGTTTGCATTTATAGCTTGTTTTACATAGACATCGCTGACTCAGTGTTTCAAATGTATTCCACCCATGTATCATTTTTGTAAGGGTAATTTATTAATTCTGTAAAGAGTTTGTCCAGGGATGTGTCTTCCTTCATTTGTGGAAACCGTAGTGCTGGTCTCTCCAAGCCCGCTAATTTATGGCTTGACACACTAAACCAAGAAAATCCTCCCATCTTTGGGGCTGATACACTTATCTACATGCATATCTATATGCACTATTTTCAAATGTCACACGTGTACATGCACACGTACCTGTCGGTTTTTCTTCTCTGAATTATCTCTATTTGTTCCAGAGTTAGACGTCCAGCGTTCTACTGGCTGGCTGGCTTCCTTTTGCACTGTACGGCTGGAAGCTGACAGGGAAAATTAGGAAAGGAATCAACCACCACCACTAACCACACTCACCTCCTTGATGTCTCCTAACATAACTTTAAATCTTTTTTTAGAAGAAGCCATGTATTTTGCCTGACGTTAATGCCTTTGTAACCAAGAGAGTGGAGATTAGAGTTAACGAATGGTTTGTTTCTAACCATTCCTTGTTTTCAAGCCCTCAGATACTTCATCAAGTCACAGCCCTCTCTTTTTTTTCATAACTGATCAAACACACAGGCATTAGAGGCTTGATCAGGAAGAGCAGGCTCCTTATTGGTTCATCCTTCAGACAGACTTAAGTTTCATATCTGTCATTCAGGTGGGATTCCTCCTGGCCTCTGGACCACTCACGGTCCCGTACTGTTAGGGACTGGTACTCTTCAGTTCACCTTCACTGTACGTCAGTGAGCAGAGTGGGAAGGGCTCTTAAACACCTATACCCTGACCCTCTGGAAGTGGCGATAAGAATAGAAATAATTATAAATTCTTGAGAAGTATTCCAAGTTTCCCTAGGTACATCGCCTAGCTTTTACAGGTATAAAAATTAATATATAAATTAGTATCATAAAAAAGAGAGCCATTTATCATAACTAGAAGTACACCAACCATTATGAATTTGGTAGCATTTGCAGATTTTCTTGGCTTCTTGCTTGCCACTTATTTTTATATGCCAATTTCATTTTGCAATAAATTCTCCAGGGTAGTGTAATCTTATTTTTTTCTAGATGAGGTAAAACAAAGAACAAAACATTTTAAATGTATTATTATCATTATGCATATGTATTTTAAAACCTACTCATATCTTTTTTTTTTTTTTTTTTTGGTGGTGGGGATGGAACTCAGGGCCTTGTGCTTGTGAGGCAAGCACTCTACCACTGAGCTAAATCCCCAGCCCCTCATATCTTTTATATACTGGTAAGCATCACATAATGATATTGTCATCAGTGACAGACTACATACTAGACAGTGGTCCCGTGAAACTGTCTTGTCTACTACCACCACAGTCATCTTAGTTTGCATAGATGCACTCTGAGATGCCCCCAAAATGACAAAATCACCTCACAATGTCTTTTTCAGAAGGTAGCCCATCATTAAGGCATATGTGACTGCAATTAGTTTGATCTATCAACCTCCAGGCAAAGTATGGAAAATTCCTAATAATTTTTTTACAGATTAGTTGATTTTTTTTATAGAAAGTTGGGAAACATATTGAAGCATAATGGATGAAATAAAATAAACCTATCTCCTAATTCTATCATTAAGATGGGAGAACTTCTTGAATCTCTGATTGACCCGTGACTTCTCAAAATTTTTTTAAATGAGGAAACAAAAAGATGTACCAAACATGTCACTCATCTGAGCTCAGTAATATGCAGTAAATTGCTTCCCCCAGATCATACAGAAAGTTTAACGGCACTCCTGAAGACTTTAGAACTAGTTTTCCTTTTCCAGAGGAAATAAATTTTGCTTTAAAAAATTTGTCAAGTTGTAATTTTTTTTCACAAATACTCTGTTTACTGTTTTATTTTGTTTTTGATGTGGCAATAGGGATTCTTCAGCCGTTCTGTACTGACTGTAAAAGTCAGCAGTTCCCAGCCTGGTTTGTCTGTATTTTCCCCCTTTTGTTTGCGTAAGTAAGATTTGAAAAATGCATGTGGGTTTCGAAACTCCTGCTGTGTCAGCCACGATTTCCCATAAAAAGAGGAACATTTATTTGTGTATATGAAGTCCTGGACAGCAGCCCTTGGTCAGACGTGAGACAGATGTATGTGTGCACAGCTGTTTGTGTTTAAGGAGAGAATACAGACATAAATAAGGTTAGATAGTCTTGGTTTGGTGCTAGAATATTTTCATATACCATAGTCAAAGGGGTATCTGTCATAAACTGAAAACAAGGAGAAATTTATCAGAAACAGAACACAGCGCCCTTCTCCGGAGCCAGGATAAACAAAACCAATATGGGCCTATCATCCTCTGCTCTTGGAAAATAAACTTCATCGTACAACAGGAAACCACCTTATTTATTCATAAGATATTGTCAGATATTTTCCCAAAGTCAGATAGCACCGTCTTCTATGAAATTAAAAGGTAGAGGAAGGTTTTCCTGGCTTGTTTCTCACCTTTGGAATTGCTGTTATATTTAAGACTAATGACTCTAGAGAGGAGTACTTCGTGAAGAGGTCTGTTGCTGTCTTTGCTATCCAGCCCCTTTCCCGAGCAGAACAGAGTCAGCGTCATTTCCTTGTCTATGAAAAAGAAGTTCATATTTTAACAGTTCTGCCACTTCTCCCATCAATGACAAAGCGATCCCTTGAAAAATGCTTTTCTCTGCATGGCACCGAGATCACAGAATAAAACGTAGCAGATCAAGACCCAAGCTCACAGAGATTTCGAGAGAGCCTTAGAATTTGTTTTGTAGCTTTGGTGCGCCAGAATTTTGAGAAATATCTCAAAAAGATGACAGGCATGCTGCTGGTGCCTCTTTTTTATTCTATTAAGCCCAGACCAATCAAGAAAAGTCATTCTCATTATGCAATATCTGTGTGAAACAATTTATTTGTAAATAAAAGTTCAAATAGAAGCTTTGGATGGAAGGTCTAATTAATATTTATATTCACACTTTATCTGCCAAGATTTTCACATCTGAAAACTTTCCCTAAGAACATGCCTTTAAAAATTCAGAGCAGGCCTTCAAAGTAACCACACGCTTGGTGTAGACGGTACTCTTGTTTTGATGAAAATCCTCAAACAACTTCTGGAAACAGTTTGTCGAAAAGAATCCAAAACATGGAGATATCCGTAGGACTGAAATGCTACACTTTATTTACATAAGTTTGGACTTTGAAGAAGTATTTTGTTTTGTTGTCAACCCAATAAATCATATTGAGAATCACGGGTGAATTACAATGTTTAAGACCCAAAAAAGACAACCAAGAGAAATCTGCTCTTATAAACTTGACTTTCATAACTTGGCTGTTATTAAAATTACGTGATGAAAACAGATGAATACAAGATAGAATTGCGCTAGAAATAAAATATTCCACACTGCTTCTAGCAGTAGATATATTGGCTAAGATTTGGTACATGCGTGCGACATTCCTTTTATACAGTTTTTAGAATTACATATTTGTACCAAGGTGTCTGCAGAGAAACCTAACAGGAAAACAATGAAAGGGGAAAAAATCGCAAGAGCATTGAAAAATAATCTTTATTCTACTCATTAACTTGAAATTAATGCATAAAGCTGTATTATAAAGATGCTCATGATATAAAATAAAGTGGGTTTTTCTTGCCACAGATATGTGGTAGCATCACAGTTTGGAGGGTGAAAAATAGTCCAACTAATTATATACTTAGAAGAGGAAGCTTTTTAAATTATATTTTGCATCAGTTTTTTAGAGTGTCTGTTCATCTTCTCATTGGCTTATTTTAGTCCCAGTCTTTTCATTCTGAGTAATAGTTCAAAAATAAAAATTGAAGTGTGCTAGCAGGAAAGAACGTTGGCAAATTTATAATTATGGTGCCGGAAGACGTCACATGAAAATCATGCAATGTACGACAATGAAAGGATGTTTTCTGACACCTGCTTAGTGCCACGCTGGGCACACAACACAATATGAGCCCCACAAGGAAAGACGAGGTACTCTATCTGAAGTCTCTTTTATGCCACACACTTGGACAATGTTTATTTTGCAGTAGAAAGTGCCTGTTTTGCCCATGAAGAATAAGAACATATCTTACTTCACTCATTGGCACGCCTTTTTACCTTTACAATACTCGAATACATTCATAAATATTGAGTAGTACTGGCTTGTTTCACATAAGTATTTTACATTTAGTTCTGCAACTCTTTCTCTGCTAACATTATATGGTCGAGATTTAGAGATGTTGATTTTGGGTTATTTCTATGATTGTACTCAGAAGTATATAAATAATTGAGAACCTAAAATGTGTTCTTCATAATGCTCATGCATTCTAAAAAGAATACATGGTAAATAACCAAATGTTTTCTCCAAAATACTGTTTAGAACTTCAAAAACTCTCCAAAAGTATGTCATGTTGCAAAACTGCCAAATTAAATTCCACTTTTGCCCTTTTTCCAGCATACAAGCAATGACTTTGCTGGAAATGTCTTCAGGAACGAACAAAGTAAGTTGACACCAGAGATGCATGTCTTTAGCTGGTAAAATGTCTCGATTCTGAACAACTGCCAGTATCATTGGAATAATTTAGAAAGAGTAGTTTTCTTTAACAAAACAATTGCTCTAAGCGAACAGAAGGGGAGGCTTAAAAATATGCACACTCATTGATACTGTAAATGGAATGAAAATGTTGATAGTACTAATTTCAGTGGTTGAAATGCTGTCCAATATTCAAAGAAAAAAATCTAATAAAATCATTTCAAATTCTTGTGAAAGATTCTGTCTAATATTACTATTTTTTAAAAAAATAAGGAACTGCTTGTACCTCCTACATCAGTTGTAAAATTTACAACCACGAGAGGGAGTTTTGCATGAAAAAAGTTTATGAATGTCACAAACTCTGTTTTTAAATTAGTGATACTGTGGTAGTAAAGAACCTAACAAGAAAAAAGTGGGTGGACAGAAGGTGGAACATTAACTGGTAGTAAAGAACCTAACAAGAAAAAAGTTGGTGGACAGAAGCTGGAACATTAAATGTTTCGTTAATATAGTGAATCAAAATAGTGTATTGTCAATTTTAACCCAGAATAATGCTTGTTAACCAGGTGTAGTGTTCTTTTTGACTTGAAACATATTCATAATAATATAAATAACAGTAACAGTTATAGCTTATTGAACTTTTAATATGCACAAGGCACTACATATAGGAAGACTGCGTCAGAGAATAATACAGTATTATTTTCCCAGTAAGCCAGGGAGGTAGGTTTTTGTGGGGCTTCGTTTTGTTTTGTTTTGCTGCTGTTGTTGTTATTTCTTTATTTGTTTTTGTTATTGTTGTTCCATCTCATGGTTTGGGAAATAAAAATACAGAGAAGTGAAGAAAATTTTTCAAGTTTATTCAACTAGTAAGTGCAGATCCAAATCTAGACCTCTTTGGTTATAATGTGGAGTGACTGAATTTAGCAAAGGTGCAAGATATCTGGTTATTTTGCATTTCAGATCATCAACACATAATTGCTTAGTATTTACCCCATGAAATATTTGGGATATATAATATATAAATAATATATTATATATAAAACAATTATTTGTTGTTTGTCTGCAATTTCATATATTTCAGAACATCATGTGTTTTAACTGCTAGGCCAGATAATTCAGTCTTAACTGCTATTCTGACTCTCAGGAACCAGAAAGGCTGCCCAAGGATGAAACGGGACAACCTCTACTTAGCTTTCCTGTATAAATGAAGGTCATCCAGGTGTCCCATCAGCATTATTCAATAGTTTGGTGGTTCTCAAATTCAGCGAATATAAAGAACTATAATGCATATTGAAAATGCAGATTCCCTGCCAGAGTCTTTGGCAAGACTTGGAAGTGTGTATTTTTAACAAGAATCCCAGATGTTCCTGATGTAGGTGGTCCTGGGCCTGGTCCCTGAGAAATAGCAAAATAGCTAGCTTACTCAAGAAAAATGGCATGGCATTGGAGAAAGTGCTAGAAAATCATTTTAGACACTCTATGAGCTTCCATGTGAAGTCTGACCGAAATGACTACAAATGTAGTCTGGAAAAATATAAGCTGAGCAGAATCCAACTCAACTTTATGTTGCCACCACCCAAAGTTCAATAATGCTTCAAAAAGTGAAATAATCATTAAACCCAATGCACATTTGATAGTTTACACTATTCTTCTGGACAGCAGCCATAGGAATTAAAAGATTATGTCCTTAAACATGCTAAGCACAGCAAATGTAAATGTTATCTCTTCCTCCCCTGCTAAGTCACTTATTTCTAGTCCAAAGGCTACTTTTAACTACTCAAGTTGGCCATTGAGGGGAGTGGTGATACATTCTGACCTTCTTCCACATTTTATATTATTTTACTGACCTTTCACAACCATCCTGTAGACTAAGAAATTAAAATAAGAATGAATTTAACTGAATTATTGTAATTAAATATTTTTCTCTTGAAAGAGCTTGAAAGTGCTCAAACCCTAAGAAATCTTATGATGTAATTAGGTCACTTTGCAATTTCTCCACGTCCTTTTCAACATTACCTGTAGCTGTTCTAGTACTCACATTATTAACTGTTACTTATACTTCCTTTCTTTAAATGTATACAGTATTTTGCAAATCTCATTTCAGTACCAAAATGGCTGACGAAAAAAACGTGCTCCAGCAATATTTCTACTGCCCCTAATTTGCCATTTCATTCCCCATAGGAAGATTTGGAGACCATACATGAGTAACAACAGTCCAAAACGTTTAAGAAAATTAGGTTAACTTCATACATTACTCAAATGATTTTTCCAAAGTTTCAGTCTGTATCCTGAAAGGCAACAATAGGTAGGTTTAGACCTACAGTAAATCTCAGGGCCTCGCCTCAGGTAAAGAGATGGAAAGAATCTCCAGGAGGATTATTAGCTATGATTTATTTTCCAGGTATGGTAGACCCTCAAACTTCTTTTTTAAGGAGTCTGTCTGAGGTTCCATTAAACACACATGTACACACAAGCGTGTGTGCGCAGCTTCACACATACACACCTGTAGTAGAGTCAATGGTTTGCAAGAGAACAGATTTAATACAAGACAAATCCAAGTTATGACATTCATACACACAAGCCAAATGCAGGAAGAGTGCAGAACATCTATCTACGCACTGGAGACCCGAAAGAGCCAACCAAGGACTGGAAACCCACAGCAATATCCCATGTATGCCCATGTCTGCCCTAAAAGGTTGAAGAAAACTATACTGGATATGTGCTTGCAGCAGAGATAAAGACCAGAACTCCCCTGAAGCAAAAAGGAGCCATCCTCGACAACGGCAAGGCCCTGAGCTCCTTCTGCGACGAGAACAGCCGAGTTCCCTTTGGGAGAGCCAGCCACAGCAGAGCCTCTCTTGGGAAACAGCCCACACCTATCTTCTGCTCCCGTCCTCCTTTATGTTGTGTCGGCAACAATCTACAGGTGGATCCTCCACACCCAGAACTGCACAAACTAAGTCCAGCTGTGTCTTCCTGCTCAAACTGACCACAATGATAAGTCCACCACACCCCTAAAATCATCTCATTTATATTAATGTGCTCTGGACTGATGGTGTGGGAGCGTGTCCTCTTTTCTTTATTGTAACTTATAGGAGGAACATTGCCCAGCGATTTCTTTCATCCACAAAGATGTTTATTTTCTAACACATCATCTCCTCTTTCTTAGAGGGCTGAGTTGGTGAGTAAATACTAGACAGCATGCATAATTCTACTTACCTAAAGAATTCTGGGTCCTTTGCCTTTCTTTTTCTTCAAACAATGCCTATCAGCATTTTAAATAGGATTGCATCAGATTTATAGATCAGTTTGTTTATGTAGGCTTTCCACATGAACAAAATTGGGTCCTCCAGTCCCGATGCTAGTCTTCCTTGCATGGGAATTTCTCTCCACTTGTTTAGGTCTTCTTTATTTCAGAAAGTGTGTTTTGATTTTCCTATGCTACCTGTGAGTAGCCCCATGCCTGTTTTAAGTATGATTACTAGTACAGCCAGTTTTTCCAAGTCTCTTCTTGAAATTGACTTTTGTCTCTTCTTATTTGTTGGATTAACCAATTGCTCATTGCATGTTTATTTCACTTTTCTTTTGCAACCGTATTTTTTCATCTGGTACTTATTTCGTTTCTTGTATTTTCTTTTCATGGCCCACCCACCACACTTCTGTAAACCCACATTAAGTATAAATTCTTAATTGATCGGTCCTTGAACCCTACTTTCACCCTCAAATCTCTAGAGTTTCATAGTAAAGACAGGTTGGCAAAGCTTAAACTTGTTTTCTTCTCTGACTTCATCCATTTTCTCCCAACAACTAACTTAGAATTCTGTTCAAAATAGTGTAAGTATTTGTTTAGGATTCTATCCCAATACCCTCTCAGTAAGACATCAGTGCTAATAAAACAGCAGGGAATTATCAGAGAATTTTCTGCATTCTACAAACTTAATGGCTAAACAGGATCTTTATTTAATTAAATTTTATATCTGTCTTTCTACTCTTAAACAGCATTGAATTTCTGAGGCCCCTCATTTGCATTTTCATTTCCTTTAAGTTAATGACATCTTGAGTTCTTGGCTGGACCTCAGCAGTATTTGCCCTTAGTATGAGTTGCAAATGGAGTTTACCTCTTAGAAATACTTCAGATTTCTTAGCACTTTCAGGTTGCTGGCAGGTCACTGGCTGGGACCATTGTGCAGGAGTCTAGAAAATCCTACAAGACTTGACATCTAATTCTAGGGGTCAGATAAGATAGACATTAACAGTAATTATATTGTGTTTTCTACCTATAAGTTGAAAGAAAGACAATCTTTTGATCTGTATTTAAATTAGTCCTTCAGGACTGACTCTGTCAGACATTGTTTAGGAATATTAACTCTAATGGATTCTATTAACATTCTCATTCTAATGAACTTCAGGGAATATGTAGGATCAGGCAGCTGGAGTTTGGCTTAGCTGAGACTTGAACCCTGGAATTTGACTCCAGAGTTTGTGTCCTCAACCACTGCACAACAATGTACTTTTGGACATCACTTGTGATCTTATAGAAGAGGATGCTCCAAGGAAGGATTCAATTCCAACAATAAATTATGAAGAATAGAAATAAAAGAAGGTGGTCCAAAAACAAAACAAAACAAAGAGAATGGGAACACATCCTGTATATAGTATAAAATGCATAAAACTGCCTTTTGTGTGTCTAAAATGACTGTATAGCAACAATTTCAATGATTCAGTCTAATGTTATGTCAAGAAACTTGAAATAGATTCTCAGAGGGAAAAACCTTAATACTATGCCAAAATTTAAAACATTAGCTATTCTACCAGAATCTAGGTGACATAGCCCAAGTAAAATATTACTAAAGATCTCATCTGTCAGTGAGGGACCATGAAGAAGTAAAAATGTGTAAAAAGCTTGCTTTAGTGAGGAGAGATGCAGCCAGGAGCAAGAATGCCTTGGTGTGATGGGCAGAGGGTCAGTATCTTATTCTTGCAGAATGGTGTAGAAACATGTGTTTGTTGGAAGAAGGAGGGGCGCTCCTGGGAAACTGACCTTCAGGGCACACTCATAGTCAGTCTGCAAAACAGGTGGGTCAGGAAGGGTGGTGAGTGTTCAGTGTGTATAAATCCCTTTGGGAGCTGCAGAAGGACTTTCTCGCACCTGGTCAAAGGCTCCCTAGCTGTGGGTGGTTTCATCCACAGCTGGGCCGAATCTAAATACGCTGGTGTCTTTTATGAGCCACCTCTGGTGAAACACAGTAGTGTAAAAATTTTGCGACCTGAAGAAATTACCCTATTTTGAATTCTTGGCAAAACTGTAAACTTTGCTGACATTTATTAATGTCATTTCTTCATTGTACTTTCTAGAATTCTTTCTTAATTGGTTTAGATTGTACTGACACATGATTATGGCAGTCTTAATAATTGTATCTACAGTTGCCCAAAGATCTTCCAAAAAAAAAAAAAAAAGTAAAACAAGTAGAGCGTACAACTAAGATTTCTGGAGAAAAAAGTTAAAAATGCTTTTAATGCTTATGAAAGTCAGTAGTTAGAGAAGTGTTTTAGGTAACATTTTAAGAGCCAAATTCGTTTGTACTTTCCATGTTATTTCCCTTGTCTGTGATACAGGATACTCTCTGACTTGTCACACACTCCATGCTTGTACGACATGGCAGAAGGTTGGAATTTCATTTTTACTTTTCATACAGAATTAGCATATTTACTGGAAATGGCATACCTATGACCAACCCTAGGCTTATTGAAAGGGGAAATGGACAATTTAAAATTCTGACAAACACTGTCATTTGAACACATTGTTTGATATGTCTGTTTTAGCATGGAGTACCAAATTAGGTGGAAAGAGGAAGAAATGTATTAACAAGCTCTTGAGTCAGAGGAAAAAAAAACTGCTTGAATTGGAAAAGGCAGCAGAAAGGAAGAGGGCTAAAATCAATCCTTGACAGGCTACAAATTCCCCAGGATACTGGGGGGGAAAAGGTGTAAAGTATTCTAGGAAAAGTCATACCTACTAATAGGAATACAGTGATCGGTGCCCAACAGCACTTCTGTCTGTGCTGGGAAGAAATTAAGGAAAGAGAAATCCTTTCATTAATAACAATGATCAAGTACTTTTATATGTTTAATTGATAGGCCATAGTCTCTTCCCTATAGTCTAGGTGAGATGTAAAAATATTAAGCAAACATGAACCAAAGAAGGAAAGAAAAAGCTAAAGAAGGAAAGAGAAAAAGAACAAATAAGGCCTGCTGCAATAACACAGATTGAAATTAAGACCTAGAAGAGAAAGGTGAGCAAGAATAGACTTCAGATAACTGGAAGACGAAGGGGGGCTGTGAGCTTCAGGAAACTGGGTCTTTGTTTTAGCCAATATCTGGATATTGTAAACATTCTGGAATGTACTGGAACTATTATTATTTATGTCAGTTGCTTCTGGTAAGTTGGTCTGTCTCAGAGCAACCAGGTGTGAGGAACATAGCAATAAAGCCCTCTGTCACAAACACAAAGGAGTTTCTGATGTCAGGGTGAATGCTCAGCCCTTGGGGTGAGATAATTCACATTCCATATCCTTTGTCGTTACAGACACTTTGTGCACTCTTCTATTGGAAACTTCTCATCATGGTAAAGCTCAACTACTACTAGAATGGTATAGCAGAAGCAACTTCCAAATGAGCAAGGGAAAAAGTTTTCGATTGCAAAATTCAATTTAAAGCAATATGAAATGGAAAGAAATAATATCAAGTACATAATTAAAAAACTACATGTGACCAAGGTAAAGTCGCCTATTAAAAACTAGAAACTTGAAGATGGGGTTAAAAAAACCACCACATATTTTTAGGTGAAATATGCTAAACACTAATATGAAATAAATATGAAATAAATATGGAAATAACAGAATAGACAAAATAGTCTCAGGTAAATTAAACAAAAGTCAAGCAAAAGTGACCATCTTAATAAAAGAAAAGTGGAATTTAAGGTTAAAAGGGATAGTGACGTTGTATACTAAAAGTCACAACCCTTATGTACCAAAAATAGTAGATAAATATGCAAAGCAAAAATATCAGGAAAGTATTGTAGACATGATAAAAAATGAAATTAGTTTTAGGTTTTCATGCAACTTTTCAAGAGGAAATATACGTAGTAGAAAACAAACAAAAATAAAGAACTAAAAAATATCCATTTGATTTAATGTGTGTGTGTGTGTGTGTGTGTGTGTGTAGAGATGAGTATGAAGAGAGAAAACACAGTTTCCCAACCCTAGACAACTTATAGTTTTTAGATTTTACTGGTATCAATAGTTTTTCTATAAAGGAGGCCTAGATAAGATCAAAATACTAAAGACTTTATAGGCCACATTTGTTGATCAGACAGCAATAAAAATATAAAAAGATAATGGGAAACTTTAGTGTATGGAACTATCAGGAAATTAAAACTAATCCTTCTAAAGAACCTGTAAATGATAAGCTATAAACTAAAATTATAAAACTCTACTCAGTAAAAGGAGAAAATATTATACCACAATCTATAGGATAACAGCTAACTCTGAAATATCTCCAAATTTGAAAAAGAAACAGTTTTATAAAACCTACAAAAACCAACAAAGTAAACCGAAGTACACAAATAGCAAATAACAGCAAAACTTGGATAAAGAAATATTGAACATAAAACACTTAAGAAAGTCTAGTTATAACCGGATTATATTATTTTAAATGGCCAATAAGGAAACAAACATCCCTACCAAGCTTGAGAAAGGGGAGGATATAAAAAGGGAAATGATACAAGTTCAGAAATAAGAGGACACAACAGGATAGATAACTCCTAGTGACCTGCCTCTTCTGAGGCAAGTCAGATATATCACCCCCACGAGGGACACTCTGATCTAGACCACAACAAATACCATCCATAACCTATGGTAGCCTGGAAGAAGTTCATGTAAAATTTTACCTAAGAAGGAGTAGAATCCTTGTATAATCTAGATTTCTCATTTTTCATGCATCCATTCCTGGTCATTGTGTAATTTTTACCTCTTGGCTTTGGGCTTGACTATGAAACTTTTCATCCGATAATATATGGGATGAATAATATAATGATCAGCTTGGGCATAGGCCTTCAGAGGCTTCATGCATTTCTGATCTTTTTTTGACTTGGCTACAACAATGAGAAAGATTCACCTTTAGTAGCCACTGTTCTAAGAAAGATGGAAGAGAGAGACAATACAGAGGTGTCAGCCAAACTTGAAGAAATCCGTAGTGCCTGGTAAATTTGCAGATGACTAAGGATCAACTGTGAGGAGGTGAGTTCTCTCACATGTTTACAGATACCTGAGAATAAAACCTGGTAAAGTCTCTGCGTTTGAGGTTAGTTTGTTATCAAGCATTTAGGAATAAAATCACCCCATGCCAATGCTATTGAATTTTTCTGTCACACAGGAAGGTCTCACACCTGATTTTCCTCAAATCTTACAGATAATTTTAGGATGACTTAGATAGTTCCCAGACCATAGTAAAAGGATGTAAGTCTTCCTAATTCACTTAATAAAACCAGACACTTTAACCCCACAACCTGATATAGTACGAAAAAGAAGAAAAAAAAATAGATAGACAATGAAAGAGAGATCAAGGAACACAGAAAGACAAAGAATAGAGGGAGGGATGGGCAGCAGAAGAAATGGGAAACTGTAGAGTGATCTCATTTTTTATTATAGAGCAAAATTTACAAATACAATATTAGTTATGATCAATAATTTAAAATATTGGTTTATGACAAAGAACAATTTATTTAGGAATATAACATTAGTTCATCTTTCTCTCTTCTGGAATGCCAGTTCTATCCAGTTCTATTTATATTATATTAACTGACCTTGACCTTGTCCATAAGTGGTTTTTTTTTCTTTTTTTCTTTTTTTTTTTTTTTTTTTTTTTTTTTTTTTTTTTTTTTTTTTTTTTTTTTTTTTTGTCTGTGGTTTTGAATGCTCTGTTCTGTTCTTTTTAATCTTTTTCCTTTGTTTTAATTTGGGTGATTTCTTTTGACTTATATTTAAGTTCAGAAATATTTTCTTCAGCTTGTTAAATATATAAGTCGACGTGTGAAAGGCATTTTTTTTCTATTACCATGTTTTGCATTTCTAGCATTTCTCCTTGATTTTGGTCTAATAAATGTAACCTTTGTGCCTTTAAAAAGTGAATTAAATTGATGGTGGGTGCAGTGTTCCTTGTGTGTTAATTTTATGCACTCTTCCATATCAAGTTGAGAATTGTGTGTTAAAGTTTCCCATTAAGATTGTAAATGTGTCTGTTCATATTTTGAAGCTACGTTATTGAATATACAGATTTAGGATTGTGATATCTTTCTTATGTAAAATATCATACATGTTCTTAATCTCTAGTACTATTTTGTGCCTCACAGTCTACATTTTCTCCAAGTGCAGTTCTATCAGATTTTCTTTTTTTTTTTTTAATTTATTTTCACCAAGAACATGTATTGGTACATTGTATACATAACGATCATAATCAACATGGTTATTTTGTACTTGTACATGATGTATCTTGGTTTCCCCCCTCTTCTTCTCCCCTCCCTTCCATTCACCCACCCACTCTCTCTATTTGCAACAAGTTTACATTTTTCCGTTTTTTTCCTTTCATCTTACTTTTCTTTTAACCTTCTTTCTTTATCCCCCTTTTCCCTATCTAGTTCTCCTCTCTTTTGATTACTATCTTTTTTTAAAAAATAATATCTTTTATACCCCTTTGTCCTTATTTACACTTACGGTTTCTCATATCAGAGAAACAATTCAATGTGTACTGATAAGTGTCTGATTTATTTCACTTAAGAGTATGTTCTTGGGCCGGGGATTTAGCTCAGTGGTTAGAGTGCTTGCCTTGCAAGCACAAGGCCCTGAGTTCGATCCCCAGCACCCCCAAAAAAAAGAAAAAGAAAAAAAGAAAAAAGAAAAAGAAAAAAAAAAAGAGTATGTTCTCAAGGAACATCCATTTACCTACAAATGTCTCTAGTTTGTCCTTTTTATGGCAGAATAGTACTCCATTGTGTAGAAAAACCACATCTTCTTTAGACATTCATTAGTTGTTGGGCATTCTACCAGATTTTTCTTTTGGTTAAACTACTATTTTAGTTTTTCCCATCTTCTATTGGGCCTGCATTTAGCTTTTGGGTCTGTATGAGACTGATAATCTTATTCTTTTACTTGAATTATTTAGTCCATTTACATTTGTTTTAGGTTCATAGATGTAGTTCCTAGATCTTCAGGAAAGGCCTGGATCCCTGCTGCAGACAGTGTTAGCAGAGGACAGCCTGCTGTTGTTGGATCCTTCACAGTCTGCCTCAGCTGAGGAGAGGCCTTTGGCCCAGGTCTGTCTGCTGTTTCTAGTGCAGCAAGCATCTGATGACTGAGCAAGTGTTAAAGGCCTGGCCAGTTCAGTGAATAGACAACCCTGATGGCAGTAGCTGCTCCAGTGAGCCCTGCTGGGTTGGCTGATAATTTGCTAGACCTGAATTTCAGTTCTGTCCCCCATTGTGCCTAATTCAGCCACCTCTGGAACGCTTCAGCTCCTGAAGCAGGGCCCATGATGAAAGGCCAGCAGGTCTCTGCCACCTTGCTCCTGACCTGTGGAGGTCCAGCTCTGCTTCTCACAGCTTAGACCCCAGTTCTCCTGCCTCCTGCCTAAATTGGCTTCATATCTGTCAAATATATTACAGGGGAGGCCTGTGGAATGCTTTGAGTCAGAGCTCTGTTTTCAGGTATATTTCAATATATTCCATTCTACCCTTTAGGCCTAGCTCCTGGCCTCCTTCACAGAGAAGAGATCAGTGTATACGCTGGGAGTGGAAGGATACAGTGAGTTTGAATCATCTTAGTTTTCTAACGTGTCCCACTAGACCTCTAAACCTGTGCAAGTTTTGCTTCCCGAGCAGAGGCTTTGTCTTCTAGGTTAGGCCCGAAGTTTGCCCGTGCCCGGATGCAGAACCAGTAAAATCTCCAAAAACAGGAGAAAAGAGCCAGAGATCCTTCACTCATCTCAGAAGAGTTCTTCCTCTTTGGGAATTTAGTTGTTCTCATAATCTTTGCTTAAATAGTTTTCTGGTGTCTTTTAAATTCGTAGGATTTTCGTTTTGTTTTCATTGTAATCTGGTATCTCTAGTTTTTTGTTTTTTGGTTTTTTTTGTTTTGGTGCTGGCGATTGAACTTGGGCCTTGTGCTTACAAGGCAAGCACTCTAACCACTGAGCTAAATCCCTAGCCCTAAAGTACCTCTTGTATTATTATTCATACTGCTTTTGCTTCGTTCACACTGGACCACTTATTGCTCCTTTGACATACCAAGCATTTTCACTACTTGCCCTATGTCCGATATTTCCTCTATTTGACAAATGAAAATGACAAATCTTTAACCATTTTCCCCAAATATCTGGTTCTAGAAACCCTGCCTATGATCCAAGTCATTGTTTAAATGTTGCCTCAGGATCTCACAACCTTGCCTGCATCTAAATCTTCCTGGTACATAGCTGCGACTTGCTGTTGGCATTTACTCAATTCTGTTTTAATTTACATTGATTTGTGTGTCTCCAGTACTGAACTGTAAAAATTTGAGGTCAGAGCCCTATTTAATACTATCTAGTAAAATACTCATTTACTATATATGTATCTTTTGCATAAGACGAAGAAGGAGGAGGAGAAGGAGGAGAAAGAGGAGGAAGAGAAGGAGGAGGAAGAGAGGGAAGAAGCATTTGTAAATGAGCAGAAGAATTAGCCACATAACAGATTAAAGAATAAACTAATGTTTGATTGTATAGAGAAATTTTCCATTCTATCCCTTTTCTACTTTGTTTCTCATCATATTTCTGCCATACCAATGGTGGGATGTATTCAGATTACCTCTAATGCATACTTGGATCAAAGCAAACCTCTTGTTTGGCTTTCTGTTCTAGCTTTATCACCTTCAGAGTCACCGCATAGAGAGAGATGTTTTAAAGCAAATATAAAACAGTACTCTCAGTGACATATTTGTCCTAATTTATAATTCGGTCTTAAAGTTTAAATATTCAGTATTTGTACACAAAATGCTTTTAGTACCTCAGAAGAACAACATAGTTCAAATACAAAGTGCCATTATGCTTTTATCTTCAGCTTCTCAAATTTATATGTAATACTTCCCATGTAGTTGGATACTTTACATTTCTACAAATCCTTCCCAGAAACAGTCCTACCTTAAATCAAACTTTTCAGAATGAAGGTCCTTAGTTTTAAAGTAAAAATAAACAAGTGATGAAACAGAATAAAATGATCCGTTAAGCTCCATTTGGAACAAAGGAATATCAATGAAAAACTTTGTAAGTGAAGCAAAGAAACATTTAAGTATACATAAGCCAAAATCCTTTTTGTGTCACCTGTGAAGTATCAACTGGCACATTCTATAAAACTCTGAGTCATGCAGTTCTATAAAGCACTTATCACTGCTTGTCATCAGCATCCAGGAACTCAGAACTTGGGGAAAACAAGCTAAGGGCCTTGAACTCCAAGTAATTAATAACATAGTTGAAAGAGATTATAAAAAGAAGGTTTCTTCTCTACCATTGGATAATTTGTTATAAGCTATTTTTGTTGCATCTATGTAAGTAAATGAAACTACTTAATTCAGTAAACCTGGTTTTAAAGGAGGGCAAACTAATAAGTGCAATACATGTAGATAAAATAGTATTATGTTGTGGTTTGTGTAATTTTAAGACAAGAGTCTCTATGCCTGAACGCCAGGGGGAGACTGAAAAGCAGCAGGAGATGAACAGGACAAGAATGTAGATCCTGAAACAAAATGGCCCAGGGTCAGATCCACAGGTCAGTGATTAGCTAGGAAGTCTTGAGCAAGTTACAGACGCTCCCTGACTTAGAGTGCGGTCGTGTCCTGATTAAGCACATCATAAATTGAAAATATTTTAAACTGAAAATGTACTTTATACAACTAACATCCCAAACATCATAAATTAACCAAGCCAACCTTAAGCAAGATCAGATGTTTGTATTACCTTACAATTGGGCAAAATCATCTGACACAATGACTATTCTACTACACTAAGTGTGAATATCTCATGGAGTAACTAGGAGCTGTAGATTCCTGCTACTGCCTAACAGCTTGAGAAAGTATGGTGCTAGATATCACTAACCCTGGCTATCACTGAACCAAAATGCGAGAAGGGTTTCTACTAAATGCAGGTTATTTTCACATCACTGTAAAGTCAAACAGTTGTCAGTAGAGGTGTACCAAGTCAGACACTATCTGTAATTAAACACAAGTTTTCTATATACAGCTTTACTTTGATTGGGATATTAGTTACTGGGCGTATACATCTACTAATACTCACTTAACCAAATATTTAACATCTGTGCGTATTATTTTATATAAATTATGTCTCACTAAAAAAAGCTGCTTAAAAATCAGCATTTCTGTCTGAAGGAAAAGAAAAACTACCATAGTTATCATTATCACATAAGTGTATTATATGCAGTGCTGAGTTTGGGACAACAAACCCTGTTAGAGAGACAAATGAAGATTCAAGAGACAGAGAATATCTTTGTCAGGGGGCCAGGGGACTTCACCAGTTTGGTGTGAAGCCCCAAATTGACTCAACACCCCACCCTCCCAGATTTATTGAGGAACAAGAAAGGCATAGAACTTTGCTGAGCGCAGATGTTTGTTTTAGGTAGCAAGGCAGGCAAGCAAGGTATGGTGACAGTTTGGCTGAATAACTAACTGATCGTCCCCTAGTGAGCGTCCTTGTTTTCCCTGTAAGTTTCATCTCTGCTTGAACTGGCAAAACATTCCATCTTCAGCACATGTTGACTCCTTGGAGTTAGCAGTGTCCTGCTTCCCAAGTCAATTTGAGCAGACGTTGGCCCTTTGGGTGTCACGAGGAACTCCACAATGGAGCAAATAAAATAATGCATATACAGTGCCTTACAAACTATAAGTTTTATTATTTGAATCAATAATCAACATTTTGCACGGTAAATATTGTCCTTTTTTTTAAAATCAGTAAAGGAGCACAGTTTCAAAAATATGGGCTTTAAGTCCTGATCTGATGAAGGCCAAAGTTCCCTCTACTCTTATAGAAAATTAGGCTGGGCCTTTAGAAAGTTTGTTCAAACTATTGAACAAATAGTTTGTTATAGATCTTATTCTTTTCTTGTAGTTTTACCATGGAAAAAGAGCTGAAATGATTCAAACATTTTAGTAAAAATATTCTGAACACAAAAAATTCAAATTTAAAAGTTTACTATTGAGAATTTTGTAATTTGATACAGCAAGGGGGAGATAAAGCCGTTATGAAAGACAAAAAATTATTCTTGCTGTCCGCTGGTTGCTACAAGGGTATTTTGTTTTTCTAAATCTGCTTAGAGCTGGTATTTTTCAGACCGACAGCCAAATGGGTAATATTAAAAAGCAGAGAAAAACAGTTTGTTTATGTCTTTTGGGGTCTGTGGTGGAAATACATAAACATGGAATTGGATATAAATATTTGGATTATGTGACTTGAATAAAAGAAAATCACTAAGAACTACATGGCATGTCTATGTGAACATATTTCCAAATGGCACTTGCAGGTTATGAAATATTCTCCTAAACATTTTTATTACAGAAAATAGCTATATAAACATGTTCCTTAATTTTTGCTGTCACAGTTCAATTTAGTTCCACATTTAGCTCATCATCTTTTACCAGGCAATTAATGTAATCCTGATAATTAAGAAACATTTCAAGCAACAAGTCCTCAGCTTTGATTTTACAATAGTATTGTACACGCATTTATTTCTTAAGATTTATTCCTTCTAATTTTTCAAATTATGTAAAAGTGTTTACTACCAATTCAAAAACCTCATTTAAAATACATTAGTCATTGGGGTTGAGGATTTAGCTCAGTGGTAGAGCACTCAAGTGCAGGCCCTGAGTTTGATCCCCAGCAACCCCCTAAAAAATACAAAAAAATACATTAGTAACATCATCTTCCATGTAAAAATACATTTCTTCATTCGTATGTTAAAATAATGCTAGTGATTGCACTCAGAAAGAAAAAATAACTTACACTCAATATGACTGGGATATAAAGGCATATCCAAAGAACTTTTGATTTAGAAAAAGGAAATAGAATTTATATTGAAATGGCTATTATAGAAATCAATATTTAGGACTATCACTTAATTCAAGAACAGTGGGAACAATGCAAGAAAGATATTTTGAAAAGGCAGCTTATTCTGATAGAAATTCAAATTTGAAATTTTCTAATTGAAAATGTTCTACCTGGTACAGTAAAGATATAGAAGATATAGGTGCTGAGGGAGGAACTAAAATGAGAAGAGATAGAAAAACACAAGGACAGAGATAAAAGAATGGAAAAATAAAAAGTTTACTAACAACTGGCATAATTTGCTATAGTTTGGATTTTTAAATGTTCGCCAAAGACCCATATGCTAAAGGCTTAGTCCTTAGCATATCACTATTGGATGGTTGGAAACTTAAGAGTTGGGGACTAGTGAGAGGTCTCAGGTCATTAGCATTTGCTCCAGTGGAACTGTGGGACCCTGGTGTCTCTCTCTCTCTCTCTCTCTCCCCCAGTCCCCTCTCCCTCTGTCTTTCTCTCTCCCTCTCCCTCCCTGCCCACCACTATGTGCCATATCTGGCTTTGCTCTACCATGTTCTCCCTACAATGATGCTTTGCTTTGTCCTAGGCCCCAAAACAGTGGTGCCAACCAACCTTGGATTGAAATCTCCAAAACTGTGAACTAAAATAAGTCAATATTTCAGTTATTTGTCACAGTAACAGAAAGCTGACTTACATAATTCCACATTTTAGGTAGAAGAGAAATGGAGATGAATACTGGAAAGGATCCTTAGAAACAGAGTGTGAAGGTCTGAAAAAAATGTCCGGATAATGAATTTTGATTTTTATTCTCTAGATCAGTGGTGGCCAACCTATGGCACACATGCCACAGTGGGCTGTTTGTATCACTGAAAGGTCTAAAAGTTTAACCATCATTGTCCTAGTCTCTGAAATCCTGGCCCAATTATTACTCTAAGCAGTGGTTTTTCAAGGTGTGGTAGAAGAAACACCGGGCCTTCCCGGAGATTCTTTAGGGAATCCACGAGATCACGTAACAGCAGTTGTTTATTGTCTCACAGTTTGCAGCAGAGTTTCACAAGATGTGTGTCTTTGCAACACACTGAACCAGAGCAGATGTAAGAATCCAGGTGTTTAAAGGCAAACAGTAAGGAGATTTATAAAAACAAACATGCCATTATTCCCAATAACCATGGTTTTGTTTTGGAAAATACAGTTATTTTCATTAAAATATATTAACATGCAATAATTTATTATAAATATTTCAAAATAAATAACTGTTCTTGGAAGTTCTCAGTTTTTATTTCTAAAACACTATATTTTAGTAGACATGACACCCCTAAACCAAAACTCTGTGGTCTTTCTGAATGTTCATGTTTTAAGGGATCCAGAGGTTAAAATGTTTGAGAACTATTGCTCTGCTAGTAATTTGGTCTTAGTATAGATTCAAGCATGACCTCTAGTGGATATATCCAGACATTCTGTACACTTGAGGAAATTTGATTCAGTTACCCAAATAAAAAGACATCATTTGAAATTCTGCCGTTATTTCTTCTTGAGACGTCATTTGAGCTCTTCTGTCTCAGGAACCAAGCCCAGCTGCTGCCACATTGCTTGGTCCAGGGCTGTCCCTGCCGTCGCTGGAACTGTCGCCTCAGAATCCCGAGTGAAGGAAGCCTCCAGGACCCACCAGGTCTTTCCCGAGCTCACAGGCACATTCCGGGCTTGTGTCGGTCTGCAGTCTGCCCAGAGTTCTCCCTTGCTCTGAGGAACACGGACACCGAGGCTCTTGTTTGAGTATATTGAGGTGTCCTTCACAATTAACAAGGGTGGCTCAGGCTCGTGTGGAATCAGACATTTCCACTCAGCTTAATTTCATTTCCCACAGAAGTCTTTTCTCATGAGAAGATATCTTCTTGTCAGGCAGAAACTGATGACTTTGAAGTATATGGAGCTTATCCAAGGTAAAAGAAGTGCCTATGAGTCCCAATGAGACCGTAATTCTTCAGAGACGCCACTGTGCTCTCAGGAAGGAGGAAAGCATGAGTTAAACCTGGTGCGTCTAAGAGTTTCACATGCAAAGAAACAGGGATTGCAAAGCCTGAACTATCTGCTACCCAGTTGCTTACGGAAAACGTTTGCGCACCCCTAGCTAAAGCGAGTTTTAAACTCTGACAAAGAAATCCATCTTCCGGGGAGCTTGTTTAAAAGTAGATTATTTAGTGGATTTGGGGCCAAAATTCTTACCTCCACTTAACTCCCAGGAGATGGTGCTGGCCCAGGGTCTGAAAGGCAGAGACTCAGCCCAGGGCAGCCCACTGACCTCCCCACTGTCAACCCCGTAGACAGGCAGCCATGTGACCAGGATTCGAGAGTAATCTTCATGCTCATGGATGAGGATGACATCAGAAACACGGGTGTAGGTTACAGAAAAGAGTGTGGCTGTGGACTTCAGACAAAGCTGGATTGGAAGCCTGCTCTTGTTTATCAGGCGGGCATAAGAATGCAGGATTCAATTTTAGCTCTCCAAACCTCACCTCCTTTATCTCTAAAATAGGGACAAAATCGTTTTGTGCATCCACATCATAACCTTGTTGTGAAAAAAAAAAAGTCAAAAAAGATGAGGGAAACAATTTGGAATAGCCAAGAGGATCGAGGGCTGTCTCTACATAAGCCTCTGCTGTGTAACTTACAAGGTGAGGAATCGGGGCTCAGGTGGGTGGCACAGTGAGTCTGACTGACATTGCTAACTTCAGCCTCAGCCTGGAATTCAGCCTCAGTGGCGGGCTGCTCCTGCTCTTGTGCCCTGTAACCACGTCACAGTGCCACAAATGCTTCCTGACTCTAGTCAAATGTCTGTGTTGATGATTTCTTTGATTTCAGGTATCATTATCATTTTGTGAACATGTGCACAAATAAAAGAACTCTGCCATGTATGCCAATAAGAAGAATGCAGCAAATTGCACATACACTTGATCTTGCCAGAATGTCAAAAACCGATGGAGTAAATCCAAACTAACTCCTATCCTATGCTACAGCAACTTTGTTTAATGAAGATCAAGCTTCTAGAAACCCAGGAATGGTCAAGTCCTACGATGACTAAATCACATATTGGAGGAGATAGTTTTCTTGTCTTCAGAATCACCTTTGAGTATTAGTCTCCGGACACTTTTGGCACCACAGCCTCCATCTACTTACAATTTTGTATTTTCTGGGTTTTTTTAGTCCTTGCTTTGCCTAGCGGGAAGACCTCATCCCTGCTACTCATTTTCATTTTCTTTTCTTGCCCTTGTTAGAGGTCACAGCCCTTGAAAGTTTTCTTTGGAAGAGCACTTTATAAAAGATGCAATGGCGTCCTCTACTGACAGTAACTCGTACTGTCAGTTGGGCACCAGTTCCTCAGTATTTGGGCATGATCTGGGTCACTTCTGCTTGCATGCACTTACTTGTGCTTTTTATTCCCTTATTTTATTTTATGCTCATTTGTGGTATGAAAACGAAAGGGTCTTTAAACTAATTTTGAACAGTAAAACAAAATGGTTTCCAGAAGAAGGGTTGTTCGGATACACCGATCGTTCTTTGTGTATGTCATGACCTTGCTTCAGAGCTGCAGGAGCTTATGTCGTGAATCATCCACTGCATCTTGTCACAGATTGCACACGGTGTCTTCTCTACCATTGACTCTCCCAACACCGTAGGGTATGTCGGTCCACACAGGCCAAGTGGCAGGGCTGCTTGGCCCACAGCCTGGACAAGCCGGAAAGTCCTTTCCTGTCCTGGACCCGATGTACAGACCTCTCGGACCGTCAGATACCCCCAGTAAGAGCCAAAGTACATTCTTAGCTGCGGAGTGTGCTGCCTCCAGAGCCCAGCGCAGCCTGCCAGGGATCGTACTCACTTCTTGTGGTAAGAGGTGTAAATTGCGATGCTTTGATTCTTATCAGGATGGAGTGTCCCCATATACCTATGATCACTGGAGCCCTAAAACAATACATTTGCGTCACTCCCCTGGTGTTCTACACTGTGTTCTCGCCTCTCTGGGGTACGTGTGTATTAACAAACACTCCTGTGTGCCAATCACTCTTTGCTCATCCTCCTCACTCTGGACTTGTTCACTGATGTCACAGATCAGTGTGATGCACGCAATGACCAGGTTATCTATAGTCCTTGGATCACATCAAAGAAGAAGTTAAGGAAGTTTATACAACCTGGAGTGAAATCATACATGTAAGTTTTGTCCAATCCATGTGATTGAGAACTGCGTATAATCCTTTGTCCTTATTGGGACAGAAAAGAAAAAGACTGGTAAATTAGTGGCTACAGACCATGTATGCTGAGCCATATTAATCTGCTCTAGCAAAGATACCATGTTTGGTCCCAAATCTGCATTGGAAACTCAATTTGACTGAATTAATGCGAGTCCATACTTATCTCTTAGGATCCATCCAGTTTTTTCCAGGGGCAGACTGATTAATTAAATGGAAATAAAATGGGATCTACCACTCCTGCCTCAGTTAGAGCCACCTGAATGTAATAATGCTTCTAGTCTGGGAAGAGAGACGTTCTGGTAGCAGTGGTAGTAGTATAGCATTAACTTATACTACCATAAATAGTATACTAACTTATACTACCTTATGTAGTGTAATACTAATGGTAATGGTATAGTACTAACTTATAGTACTTTATGAGGAGCAAATACATTATATTGGAATTTGATATGCATCCTCAAATGTGGTTGCAGAATCTCTCCTTGGAAATGGCAATAACGTAGGTAAATATGTCATACTAGAAATGTACAATCACATATTATGTTTTAGTCTATGTTTTTATATTGTTTTTTACTTAAACAAGACTCCATAGAGCCTTAACTCTGCTACAACCCATTGGATCTTAAAGTCCGGGGTCTTTTATTTTGCAAAATTGTGAAATTGACGTCTTTATCTCCAAATTTTAGTTTTGAAAATGGTCTAAAGGATTCGAGGCAGCCACACTTGATTAGAAAAGAAAATTACATTTTATGTGGGTTGTACTTTGTTACATGATTAGCATTAGAAACTGATCTCTGTCTCTACGTTATTGAGGGGACTGCCTCTGATAGCATTGAGCGCAGACTAATACTAGTAGCCTGCAGAGTAATTTTTTAATCATTTTTTCCTGTCCTAGGCTTCAGAAACGGATTTGGGTCAATTCAAGTCAAGATAAATTATTAAGCACTCCGATAGTTGCTGCCCTGAAGAGTTGCCGACATGGCAGCAGCGCCCCGGACTCCTCGCTTGCTCTGCTGACGGCTGGCGCTAGAGCGCCTGCTGCTGCGGGGCCCCGGATGTTCCCACCACCAAGGCACCATCTGTTGCTAGTGTGGACCGCGTTGCCTCCGCTCAGAGTCACTGTCTTCTGAGTGCGGTCGGCGGTGATGCTACCGATGGGTGAAGATGGGGTCACAGGGCCCCTCCTCGCCGCAGGGAACGTGAGGAGGGAGAGCAGGTGCTGTGTCTGATATTTTCAGGCCCTACACTGGGAAACATGGTCCACCACATAAAGTGGGGCATTCACGAAACCTAAGAAAGGTGATTCAGATGCTGAGCATGAGAATCAGTGATGCCTTCCTTTCAGGAATGTATCCGGTAAGATTTTAAACTACCTCTGCCCTTGGTTCAGTGGTACTTCCTTTTTGATTCCGTGCAACTTTCTGCCATACTCCTTCACAAACCTCAACTCTGAGATTTGTCCCACTTGTGCTTCGAGAACACAATGCTTCGTGGTTCTTCAGGCCAGTCCTGACAATAAATAAATAAGTAAATAAATAAATAAATAAATAAATAAAACTTTATCAGACACTGCTGCAGAGGAGTCTGGAAAAAACCACACGCTAAATATACAATCTGATTGCAGGGATGGTGCCTACTTGCTCAATTGTTCTTGCCCAGAGTCCAGGCTAGAGTTGTTTTCAGTAAATACATCCCGAACAGCACTGGGGAAATCATCTCTCCTTATCTAATTAGGCCACCAGGATAAGCTTTGGGAAACTTGATTTTTCCTATTTAGACCTCGTTCAGAGAGAGCAGACAGATATTCTACCGTCTGCCAAATTTGACATATTGGAAGTAGTCACCTGGGGAATTATACTAAGAGTTTTGAGGAAACAACCAGAGTGCTAAGTAGGAAACGTCTGGAATGGTTAATGCTCACCCTGGGTGCCAAGTGGAAGGAGTGCTTGCACAATCTCTGGCACTGACATCCTCTATCTCTAGCTTAGACATGAAGAAATTATTATTATATTTTTTAATTTAGTCAAAGCGAAATGGAGTTTCTTCAGAAGTCTGCTTTTATGCAATGATGGAAAGACACAACCAAAATTAAGAATCAGCATTGAATTATAGAGTAGAAGAGTCTGCCTCTAAAGAGAATCTTTGTGTTATTGCACCTGGAGTTGGCTACATTCTGGCTTGGCTGGCACCATAACAGACACGTCACACTGAGACTGTCTTTGTCAACCATCTGGGCTGTGCGTTTGATGAAGCTGCTTACCCAGCATTACCACCCAAGGTGGTGTTATGATAGATAATCCTATGACATTCATTATGTCACACACAGAAACAAGAAAAATCATGCAAGAGAAAAGAGCAGAGATTTAGGAGGAAGATCTGAGATGGGGATGGAAGAAATGGCAAGCCCTCGATGAGACCAATAATAAGACCTAATTTACAAAGTAGGTTGTAGCTAATTCTTCCCAAGGAGAAGGGCGACACCTAATTCAGACCAGGTCCTAGCATGGCCACAGTGTCTAGAGAGACAACGAGAGCGTCAGATGGCTCAAGGTGACCTCTACTGATTGAAAAAGTAGAAGCCGCTCCACTATCCCTTGGACCTGGGTTTCCTTCTACCTCCACCACGCACATGGACCAAAGCTAGTTCCATGATTCTACAGGTAATGATGGTAACAAATATTTGTGAAAAGTTACCATGCATCTGAATTCCTGCCAACATTTTACACATTAATATTTGAGGCAAAATATGAAACAGGTTTTACAAGCATTCCAACTGTATAGTATAAAATATGGAACTCAAAAAGATGAGGTTATTTCTCCAAGATCACTGAGCATATATATATAGTAGATTTAGGGTCTTGATCTCCTTCTTTTTTTTTTTTTTTTAACCTCCTTCTATTGACTGGAATGCTTTTGAAGCTGTTTTCTGTATTTAAAATGAGGGGATGTAGCTAATTTGACATCTTCAACTGATGAAATATTTTCACAAACAATAGCTCATTTAGTCTCATAACTTATGTTAGGAAGGCAAACACAATAAATTTTTTTCTAGTCATTTTACAATTGAGAATATTGAGGTTTAGACAAAGATTTTTGCTATGAGGCCACACACCTGGAGACCGGCAGCAAAACTCAGGTTTTCTTTTTTTTTTTTTTAAACTCAGGTTTTTCTTAAGTATGAGACACTGGATATAAAACCATGAAAGGAGTATATCTTTGCCCTGGCATATGTGAATTGAATATTTTTCTCTATAACAAAGATACAAAGAATGGATTGATGATCTACCCTTCCTAGGACTCTGCTCATTCACATTAAATATTAACTTTATTCATTTAACAAATAGTAACTATCCACTAATGCATCAGACACAAATCATTCAGGTAATACTTTCACAGATGAAAATACCTTATGAGTTACTTATTTCAAATCTCTGATTATATAACTGAGTAGAAAAATTAAAAAAAAAAACAACAAGTTGTTGACTTATCCTGTCCATTCAGTTACAATCTGGTCTAGAATGCTCCTGTCCCCATTCGAAGATTAGAGAATGAAGAGTCTTGAAAAAGAAATTATTACATGTGCTGGGTGTGGTGGTGCACACCTGTAATCCCAGCTACTCAGGAGGTGGAGGATGGAAGATTGCACTTTCGAGACCAGCCTGGACAACTTAGTGAGCCCCGCTTCACATGTGAAATAAAAAGGCCTGCGGGTGTAGGTCAGAGATCCTGGCTTCAGTCCTTAGTACTGAAAACACTTCATTGCATGAAAGACAATGTCTTTTTTTGTTCTTGAAATTTGAAGAGGATTTCCTCAGATTAAACTAGTAAAAAATAAAAAGACACATATGTACGTGTGCTATAGACATGGATTGAGTGATCCATGTTAAGAGGCAGCAAGGATGGAGTGAAGAGAACTACAAGCTGTTGTGTCACAGCTCTCCAGAAACATGCAGAAGAAAATAAATTTGGCACTTCTTGTTTGTTCTACTGAAAACAGTTATGAGTGGCCAGCAGATGCCACTGTTGTCAGTTGTATATTTTCAAGTTTGAAATATGGAAAGTCAGTCATCACCAAAAAAAAA
>PVJO010018958.1:0-35390 GCA_004026905.1 Hystrix cristata | reverse complement strand
AGAACTTCTCTTTATTGTGTTATGTCCCTATGTTGTGTATGTTTCCATTGTTGTGTATGATTCTAGAAATTTTTAATCCCCCTGATTTCTTCAGTGACCCACTGAATGTTCATTGAATGTTCAGGAGTGTATTAGTCAAATTTCTATCATTGATTTCTAGTTTCATTTCATTTCACTGTGATCTGATAGGATGCATGAAATTATTTCAGTATTTTTGTATTTGTTAAGACTTACTTCCCTAAAATAAGGTCAGTTTTTGACCCCATTCTTTGAACTGCTGAAAAGAATGGGAATTCTGCTGTTATTTGATGGCACATTTTGTAGATGTCTGTTAAGTCCATTTGCTCTGTAGTATCCTTTTTAATTTTTTAACCAAGAACATGTATTGGTACAATGTACACATAATGATTACATTCATTCCATTCGCTTTGTACCTGTACATGATGCATCTTGGTTCCCCCCCTCTTCCCTACCCCTCCTCTCTGTCCCCTCCATCCCTATTTACAGCAGGTTTATTCACATTTCTTCATGAATTCTCTTTCCCCTTTCTTTCCTTTTTTTCCCTTCCTGCTTTTCCCCCTTCTCTCTTTCCAGTTTTCCTCTCCTTTGTATATTATCTTCCTATTATATCTATTACACCTCTTTGTCCTATTTACATTTATGGTTTCTCATACTAGAGAAACAATTCAATGTGTATTTGTGAGTGTCTGATTTATTTCACTTAGTAGTATTTTCTCAAGGAACTTCCATTTACATACAAATGACTCTAGTTTATCCTTTTTTATGGCGGTATAGTACTCCATTGTGTAGAAAAACCACATCTTCTTTAGCCATTCAATGGTTGTTGGGCACTTAGGTTGTTTCCAAGACTTAGCTATTACAAATTATGTTGCTATAAACATGGTTGTGCACACACGTCTATGATACGACGATTCCAATTCTTCTGGGAAGATCCCCAGTAGGGGAATAGCTGGATCAAATGGAACCTTTAGTTCTAATTTTTTGAGGAATCTCTATATTGATTTCCATAGTGGCTGGACCAGTCTACATTCCCACCAACAATGGAGGAGGGTTCCTTTTTCCCCACAGCCCCGCCAGCATTTGTTATTGGTTGATTTTTTCATAATCGCTGTTCTTTCTGGAGTGAGATGGAATCTTAACGTTGTTTTGATTTGCATCTCTCAAATGACTAGTGATGTTGAGTACTTTTTCAAATATTTGTTTGCTATTTTAATTTCTTCATCTGAGAGATGTTTTTTCATTTCAGATGCCCTTTTTTGGATTGGATGTTTAAATTTGGGAGGTTTAATTTTTTTGAGTTCTTTGTATATTCTAGATGTTAGACCTTTGTCTGATGGACAACTAGCAAAAACTTCTAGATTTAATAATGAAATTTAGTTCCATTGCCAGATACAAAGTAAACACCCAAAAGTCAATAGCATTCCTATACACAAACAATAAACCCACTGAACAAGAAATAACAGATGATATACCTTTCACAATTGCACACAAAAAAATAAAATACTTAGGAATCTAACAAAGGAAGTGAAAGATCTTTACATTGAAAACTACAGCACTCTAAAAAAGGAAATTGAAAGGGATATCAGAAAATGGAAAGATAGCCCATGTTCCTGGGTAGGAAGAACCAACATAGTGAAAATGGCTATACTTCCTAAATTACTATACAGATTTAATGCACTTCCAATCAATATACCACCAACATACTTCAAAAAACTAGAAAGGACAATCATGAATTTCATCTGGAACTGAAAGAGACCAAAAATAGCGAAAACAATCCTAAGCAACAGGGGAAAGGCAGGGGCCATCACTGTTCCCGACCTAAAACTATACTATAAAGCTGCAGTGACAAAAACAGCATGGTACTGGCAAAAAAGATAGACCCGAGGATCAGTGGAATAGATTGGAGGATGCAGAAACCACACCAAACACATTCAAATACATTATCTTCGACAAAGGAGCCAAACACCCTCACTGGAAGAAAGATAGCCTCTTTAACAAATGGTGCTGGAAAAATTGGCTTGCCACATGCCGAAAACTAAAACTAGATGCAAGTCTCTCACCATGTACTAAACTAAAATCAAAGTGGATCAAAGATCTGAACATTAAAATAGAAACACTAAATTTACTGGAGAATAGGAAGAACCCTCGAAGACATAGGGGTTGGGAAAAAATTTATGAACAGAACACAGACTGCAAGGGAAACAATAGAAAGATTCAGTGCTTGGCACCACATGCTATTAAAAAGCTTTTGCACTGCAAAAGAAATCACCAATAGAGCATGGCGAAAACCTACAGACTGGGAAAAAATTTTTGCTAGCTCTGTAGTATCCTTTAACTCTGATGTTTCTTGTTGATTTTTTTTTGCCCAGATGATCTATCTATTTGTAAAAGTAGAGTATTGAAGTCACCCACTATAATTTTATTGGGATCTTTTTGTCCCTTTATGTTGAGTAGTGTTTGTTTTATGAAAATTGGGTGCACTAACATTCAGTACTATTCCGTATAGTTTTCTCTCCTTAGTGATGTGTTTCTTTTACCAGTGTGTAGTGACCTTCTTTGTCTTTTGAATAATTTTGATTTGAAATCTGCTTTATCAAATATGAGTGTAGTTACTCCTGCTTACTTTCAGATTCCATTAACATGGGATATCATTTTACCCTTTTACTTTCTAAGTCTTCAAGGGTAAGGCATGTTGCTTCAAGGCAACATATAATTGAGTCTTCATAGTAATCCAATCTGCCAGTCTGTGTCTTTTAATTGGAGAATTTTAATAGTATTTATTATTCAGGCATATTATTGAAATGTTACTAATTACTAATTCCTGCCTTTTTATTTTTGTGATGTTTGATTCTTTCCTTATAGTTATTTGGTAGACTACTCTTCCTTTTCTGTGTGTAGTGTTTCTTTAAGGATCTTACACAGCGCTGGCTTAGTGGTCACAGATTCCTTTAGTCTCTGCTTATCTTGGAAGGTCTTTATCTCTCCTTCAATTCTGAAGGATAGCTTTGTTGGCTGTAGTATTCTAGGTTCATGGTTATTTTCTTTCATACATTCAAACACATTATCATGTTCTTCTGACCCCTAGAGTTTCTGCTGAGAAATTTGCTGTTATTTTGATGGGTTTGACTTTGTAAATTATTATGTTTTCTTTTCTTGCAGTGTTAATATCATTTCTTTGTTCTGTATGGTTTATGTTTGAACTATGGCATCACATGGGGAAGTTCTTTTCTGTCATGTCTATTTAAGGTTTTAAATGCCAGGAGGAAAGATTTATTTTGGCTCATGATTTCAGTCCATGTTTGGCTGGCTGCATTACTTTGGGGCTAAGGCAAGCAGAACATCATGGCAGAGGGGTACGTTGAAGCTAAGAGGCTCACCTCTTGGTGACAGAGAGCTAGCCTGTGCTAGTAGGCTTCTTCCTTCTGCTTTAGTTCTATTCCAGCCTGAGGCCACCCACATTAAGGGTGGGTCTCTCTGTTCAGTTTACTGTTCCACGTACCAGTCATCTGTGGAAACATCCTCAGAGATATCTCGGAAGTGTTCTTTACTGATTTCCTAGGCATTTTGCAATCTAAAGCAGCTTGGCAACGCTAACCACTAGTTTTTCATTGCATTATATCTTGTTTATCGTAAATGTAATACTTTTATACATTGAGAATCTTTAAAATGTATATGCACAGAATGAATATTAAGATAAGGAAAAAAGATAAGATCCTGTGATTTTTGTTTTTCTGATCTTTGAAAGGATTGCCTGGAGTACATTCTGGCATTGCAAAAGAAAATTAAATGGTGAAGTACTGACTTTCCATTAAATGGTTAAGTACTGAGTACAAGACTTCCTTTTACATGTCATTTTGAAAATGTAGTAACCTCATACTAGGTTATAATAATATAATAAGGTAACCTAATACTAAATATTAGATATGTTCTTGAAAATTGTTTATAAAGCAGTAATTTATAAAATAAATCATGTTCCTGTATAAAATAAATCACGTTCCTTATCAACAAGTTTTTCCTTGTAGTAAATTTTCCCAATAGTCATATAATTGCATTATGTTTAAGAAAACTTTTTTTTGTGTGTGTGCTGGGGATCGAACTCAGGGCCTTGTGCTTGCAAGACAGGTACTCTAACCACTGAGCTAAATCCTTGGCCCCAGTTGTGTGTTTCTGAAATTCATCTTTGATTGATACCTTTGTACTGAGCACTTCACTGTGTGTCTGTAGGACAGGTGCTCTGTACTACAGTATAAATTGCTTTTCTCAAGAGCTCACAATTCCAAAATTTAGATCATTATGGTCTTTATTCTTTTTTATTAGTATATGTTTTCCATACATAATGATTACATTCCTTGTGTGGCATTAGTACACGTATGTAATACATTTTTTTTTTCTTTTTTTTTGGTGCTGGGAATCAAACTCAGGGCCTTGTGCTTGTGAGGCAAGCACTCTAACCACTGAGCTAAATCCCCAGCCCCAATACATTTTAACTTCTTTTTTCATTCCCTTTTCCTCCCCTCCCTCCATCTCTTTATCCCTTTCCCATTCTTTTTAATTTGATTTGCACTTAAATTGTAGCATTATCAAGGTGAATATTGAAAATGTAAACACTTTCAAAACAGTAGTTTGATGCAGTATTACTGATTTTATGTTTATCTGTAAGTACTGTTTATTTTTTGATTCCTTGGTTCTTGAATTGCTTTGTAATTCTGCAGACCAAGGATCTCTGAGGTCGTATTCACTAGGAAAGCAAGTTCTGTCAGTTGCTAGTTTCCCTACGATGTAATTGTTCCTCTGTAATACAGTAAGAGCTTGCATTTCAGCAACATTGGGAGATTTGTGTAAGTGATATTCTCTTAAGTCTGTTAAGTGAAAAAGTGTTGTTTTTCTTTCTCACTGAGATTTATTACAGAGAGCACAGGTTCTCAGCTGAGAAGTGACACAGTGTGAAGAACACTAGCTCAAGAATGAGGAAAGTTGTCTTCGATTGCCCACCTATTTTTTAAAAATAATAATGAATATTGTAATTGCTAACTTCGAAGGTTCACATTGAAAAAGAGTAACTGACTGCTACTTTTCACCATTGATTCAAAAATTTAAAAGGACATCTTAATTCCGAGAACATAGAGAAAGGTTTTATAGAAAAATCACTGTTGTCATGTTTCTCTACATTGTTTTTTCTTCATGTAGGAGATGTGAACGCAATGAGATGATGTATGCACCACAATACAGGAAGTGAATGGAAATTGCTTAACATGGACAATTTCTCGTCCTTTCAGAGTATAAAGAACTTTATTAGGTTAGGATTCATTTACAGTTGACTTATATGGTCTTGCAAAAGTTATATCTTCTCATTGAAATTCTGATTTCTGGACTACAAAGCAAGCAAAAATAATACCCAGTTAAAAGGGTCGTTAGAAGACACATATATATAATATATAATATATAACATACATATTATATAGATTATAGATATGTATATTATATATATATTATATGTTTTACATATTGTATATGTATTATATATTATATTGCATATGTTGTATATATATTATATATGTATTCTATATTATATATGTATTATATATATTATATATATATTGCTTATATGAAAAGTTTTGCACATTGTAGGTACTCAATTAAGTTTAGTTTTTCTCTTCCTCTGGTTAACCCAGCATTTCTTCCCTTCCAAAATCTTTTATAATCATGTTTGAGAGTAGAAATGACAACATTCTGTTAGTTTTTATAATCTCTGATGTCAACATACTGACTATTGTCTTCCAGACTCTTCTTCCTCTACAGCTCTGGTGTTTTACTTCTTGATCTGTTTTTTTCTACTTTGCTTTATGATTCAGGGCAAGAAAGAAGGTTCCTCCCTGAAACCTTATTGGATTGCTCAGGGGATGCTTTTTATTTGCTCTTTTTCTTTTAACTCACTATTTTAATTTCAACAAATTGTGTCAACTTTTTATGACTTGGGTTCCTCATCTGAAGAAATGGATATCATAGTAATGAGTTGTTGCTCTTTATCACTACAATAATAAATTCTTGGTTTTTCTTTCCTTTTTATTTCAGCTTTATTTGAAAAATATGTCAAAATATGGACCTAGTAATAAAATGTCAATATAAAAGTAGTTTTTTTTTGACATATTTTTGGTAGTTGTGAAGGCTAAAAAGTTCTATTTTGGTGATAGAAAAAACAAGCTCTAGGACTTAGAGCTTGTTTCATAGTCCAAAGAAGGACTATGGTTGAATAACATTAAAACAATGAAAAACAGTATTCAGGAGACACTACATCTTTTTTTAAAGATTATTTCTACTTTCATTTTTTCACTTTTTAAGGTTTTGCAGATTAATGGATTTCATTTTGGCAGATTTATGCATGCACACAACTTGCTTTATTTTCACCCTCTTGCCCCACCTTTACCCCAGCATCACATTTTTGGGAGAGTTTCAACGTGTATATTTTGTACCTATACATGATGTATCTTGGTTTCCCCCCCTTTTCCCCACCTCTCCCTTCTGTTCCCCCTTCCCTATTTACAGCAGGTTTATTCGTATTTTCCCATTTTTTCCATTTCCTCCTTCTTTCCTTTTTTCCTTCTTTCTTTTCCCCCTTTCCCTTTTCTAGTTCCCCTCTCTTTTCAATATTATCTTCATTTTATATAATATCTATTATAACTCTCTGACCTTATTTACCCCTATGTTTACTCATATCAGAGAAACAATTCAATGTGTACTCATGAGTGTCTGATTTATTTTGCTTAAGAGTATGTTCTCAAGGTATATCCATTTACCTACAAATGTCTCTAGCTTATCCTTATTTATGGCAGAGTAGTACTCCACTGTATAGAAAACCACATCTTCTTTAGCCATTCATTAGTTGTTGGGCATTTAGGTTGTTTTCAAGACTTAGCTATTACAAATTGTGTTGCTATAAACATGGTTGTGCATATATCGCTATGGTATGATGATTTTATTTCTTCTGGGAAGATGCCCAGTAGAAGAATAACTGGATCAAATGAAACCTCTAGTTGTAGCTTTTTGAAGAATCTCCATACTGAGTTCCACAGTGGCTGGACCAATCTACATTCCCACCAACAGTGGAGGAAGCTTCCTTTTTCCCCACATCCCCGCCAGCATTTGTTATTGGTTGATTTTTTCATAATGGCTGTTCTTTCTGGAGTGAGATGGAATATTAATGTTGTTTTGATTTGCATCTCTCGAATGACTAGTGATGTTGAATACTTTTTCATGTATTTATTTGGCATTTTTATTTCTTCATCTGAGAAATGTTTATTCATTTCAGATGCCCAGTTTTGGATTGGGTCTTTGAATTTGGGAGGTTTGATCTTTTTGAGTTCGTTGTCTATTCTAGATGTCAGACCTTTGTCTGAGGGACGGTTGGCAATAATTTTTTTCCAGTCTGTGGGTTTTTGCCCCGCTGTGTTGGTGATTTCTTTTGCTGTGCAAAAATTTTTAATAGCAAAAACAATCCTGGGCAACAGGAGCAAGGTAGAGGGCATCACAATCCCCAACCTGAAACTATACTATAAAGCTACAGTGATTAAAAACAGCATGGTACTGGCACAAAGACAGAACTAAGGATCAATGAAACAGATTAGAAGACACAGAAACAACTCCAAACACACTCAAATACCTCATCTTCGACAAAGGAGCCAAACACCCTCGTTGGAAGAAAGCCTCTTTAACAAATGGTGTTGGAAAAATTGCCTTGCCACATGCCGAAAACTGAAACTAGATGCATGTCTCTCACCATGTACTAAACTAAAATCAAAGTGGGTCAAATGTCTAAGCATAAAAACAGAAACACTAAATCTACTGGGGAATAAAATAGGAAGAACTCTCAAAGACACAGGGGTTGAAAAAAAATTTATGAACAGAACCCAGACTGCACGGGAAACAATACAAAGAATTAGTCAATGTGTATATTTTGATCACATCCATCCAACCTATTACCTGTCTTACACCCCTCTCACTCCCTCTTGTCTAGTAATAGTCTTTCCTTTACTTTCTTGTCATCTTTTTATTTTATTTTGTAACTTTGAGTGGTACATTTTAGATACACATAGTGATAACACTCATCATAGGGAATTTATACCTGTGCATGATAAAATTACTGCTGCTTTTTTTCCCATTTCCCTCTCCTCCCTTCAGCCACTCTTCCCCTCCTTATTTACAAAAGCTTTGTTTCCATTTTTTTCTTTCTATTCTTTGTTTTTCTTGTCCCTCCCTTCCTTTCCTCTTCTCCCTCCCTTGTTCTCCTTCCCATTTAAACAATTTCTTCCCTTTTCCCACTATAATACATTTTAATCCTTATTTACGCTTTCAGTTTCTCACATCAGAGGAACAATGCTGTAAACATGTGTGTCCAATTTATTTCACTTAAGGTTATGGTCTCAAGGTGTATCCATTTACCTAGCTATGTCTCAAGCTTATCATTCTTTGTCATCTTTTTTAGATTCCACATATGAGGGAGACCATACAGTATTTGTCTTTCCAAGTCTGGTTTGTTCAACAGGATAGTCTCTCCATCTACCCGTTTTGCTGCAAATTACAAAATTTTGTTTTTCATAGCTAAATGATACTCCATCGTTCATATATACCACATTTTCTTTATTCATTTGTTGATGGGCATTTAGGCTGTTTCCATATCTTGGCTATTGTGATTCGTGCCACAGTAACCATAAGTATACAAATATCCCTATATTATGCTGACTTTCATTGCTTCAGGTGTTTACCAAGAAGTGCTAGCAAATGGAACTCTATTTTTGGTTTTTTGAGGAACCTTTATACTCATTTCCACAGTGGATGTACTAATTTACATTTCCACCAGCAGTGCAGAAGGGTTTGTCCCCCTGCCTCTCATTCTTGCCAGCATGTGTTGACTTTTGTATTATAGTTATTCTGACTGGGATGAGGTGGAATCTAAATATAGTTTTGATTTGTATTTCCTGAATGGCTGAAGATGTTGCATATTTTTTAATCTACTTATTGACCATCTGTACTCTTTTTTTTTTTTTTAGAACTATGTGTTCAGTTTATTTGTCCATTTATTATTGGGCTATTGGATTTTTTGGGTTACATTTTTTGAGTTCTGTAGGCATTCTAGATATTAATCCTCCATTGGAGTAGTAGCTGGCAGATTTTTATCCTATTTTGTAGTCTGTCTCTTCTCTCTGTTGGTTGTTTCTCTTGGTGTGCAGCAACTTTTTAATTTGATGTAATCCCATTTATTGATTCTTGCTATTATTTCCAGTACTATCAGAGTTGTGTTCAGGAAGTCTTTACCCGCACCAGTGGCTTCAAGGGTTTCCCCTATGTTTTCTTTATTTATATTTTTATTTTTTCCCCCATATTGGAGATTGAGACTAGATTGAACTTCATCCCTAGTCTGTTTTAAAATTTTTTTTTAATTTGAGACAATGTCTCACTAAATTGTCCAGGTTGGCCTTGAACTTGTGAGCCTCCTGTGTCAGCTTTCCAGAGTGCTGAGATTACCGCCATCCCCACTTCCTCTTTCTTTTAGGAGTGTCAGGTTTTGTACTTGGGTCTTTGATCTATTTTGAATTGATTTTTTTTATAAGGTGAAAGATAGGGATATAGTTTCAATATTTTGCACATGGGTATAGTTTTTCCAGCACCTTAAAGAGGCTCCAACATAACATTTTTGGATTCTTTATCCAGAATTAGGTGACTGTAGCGGGGTGGGTTTGTTTCTGTGTCCTTTGTTCTGTCCTATTGTTCTGTGTATCTTTTTTTTAAATGCCAGTACTATGCTGTTTTTTGTTACTATGCTTTTGTTGTATAATTTGAAATCTGGTATTGTGTTGCCTTCCGGCCTTGCTGTTTTAGCTTAGAATTGCTTTGGCTATTCTGGGTCTTTTGTGTTTCCATATGGATTTTAGGATTGTTTTTTCTAGTTCTATGAGGAATATCATGGTATTTTGATGGAGACTGTGTTAAGTCTGTGAATTGCTTTTGGTGTTACATTGATTTCGACAATATTAATTCTGCCAATCCATGTGCAGGAGGTCTTTCTATCTTCTTCAGTATTTGAAATTTTTATTTTAGAAGTCTTACAATAAAAAGATTTGGTTAGATTGATCTGTGGGTATTTTTTTCAAAGCTATTCTAAATGGAATTGTTTTTCTTATTTCTGAGCTCGTCCATTATTCGTGTGTAGTAAAGCTATTGATCTTTCAGTGTCAATTTTATATCCTTCAACTTTGCTGAATTCATTTATCACATCTAAAATTTTTTTGGTGGTTTTTAGGGTCTTCGGTATAGGACTTTATAATTTGCAAATAATAGTAATTTGACTTTTTTCTTTCTTCTTTGTATCCTTTTTTCTTTCTCATGTAAGTGCTCTAGCTAAAACCTGAAGAACTATACTGTACCGAATAGGACAAGAGTGAACATTCTTGCCTTGTTCCTGATTTTAGAGGAAATGCTTTCAGTTTTTCTCCATTCAGAATGATGTTACCTGTAGGTTTGTACTATATGACCTTTACTATATTGAGGAATAATCATTTAATATCTAGTTTCTTTGGAGCTTTTATCATGAGGGGAGCTTGAATTTTGTTGAAATCTTTCTGCATCATTTGAGATCTTTCTGCATTGAAAATCATGTCATTTTTATCCTTGATCATATTTGTGTGCTGTATTATGCTTATTAATTTGCATATAGTGAACCTTCCTTGCACCCATGGAATGAAACCAGCTTGATAATGGTGTGTGCTCTTTTTAACATGTTGGCTTCTCTTTGCAAGAATCTTACTGAGGATTTTTGTATCTATATTCATCAGGGATACTGATCTAAAGTTTCCGTTTTTCTTATTCTGTCCTTTTCTGGTTTCAATAACACTAATACATCTTTGTTGCTTGAATGTATTTTGGGTAATTCAGTTCAAGTACAGGTCTTGTTTCTTAGTGGGGAAATAAATTACTTCAGCTATTTGAATGGAAACTAGCTAAATGAGCCCTTACCACCATAAATATTTCCCAGTAAAATAGGATAACATAGAGAAACGCAGAGTTGATTTAGTAATTTATATTCATTCTCAAGTTGAGATGACTTAAATTTAAAAAGAAATAGTCAGCTTTATAAGGTCTATAATTGCTTTAGGGAAATACTTTTCAGTCAATTGGATTAAATCTTGGCCCCAAAACTGGATATGGTAATTGTGCTATATTGTATGTATTTCTGCAGTGTTGCTTATTGTCAGTATAGAAATTTTGGCCAAATTTTTAAACCTTTGGACCATTGCACCTTACATATTGTGGTACCATTCATTTGAAACCAGTGTAAAGCAGAGGGTTCATTTGTACTTTCTTTGATGTGTTCATTCAAGAAGGTTTTGAGTGCTTCCTAATTACAGTGCATGGTGCTGAAAGTGCAATATTGAGAGAGATAGTTGTGATTCCTGCTTTCAGAGGGCTACACTGAGTCTGCGAAGATGACATTAAATAAGTAATTTCACTGTCAATTATTTCAGTAAAGTTTTGGCACCACCCATAACAGAGATGCACAGGGTCACTTGATACTGTTTAACAAAGGGTCTCGTATAGTCGCTCAGGTTTGCTCAGGCTGTCCTGGGAAGGTGTGAGGAAGGAGGGGCTGAACCTATAGAAGAATCAGATTGGTAGAGTGTGACGTGAGAGGAGGGGAATACGGACCCAGCTGGAGCTGTCTTATGTGAGGTATCAGTAACAACGGCTGGAAATGTGGATCAGCTTAGGCTTGAGATGTTTGTAGCTGAATGAATCTTTAACAAGTGGTCTCTGTTTCTGCTACCTGCTGAGAGTGAGGGAAGAGAGTAGCAGAAGAGTGTGATGAGTATGACTTGGGAATGGCAGAAGGTGCTTATGGTTTTGCATGGTTATGTGATTTTCTTTAGCAATATTGAATTGTGCTTCTGTAGGATTAGAGGTGGTGACTGGTTGTTTGCTCTAAGACTGATTATTTTCTTTAAATAATTATTGAAAAGTTGATACAAGAAGCTAATAAGATTAAAGTGAAATACAAAAACTGATGTACTCTGCTGGTGAATTCAGTCATTTAGCCAAGCTTTTGTCACTTAATACTTTGAGAATAATCTCTAGAGTTGTATGAGAAGTGCTTTATTGTGCCCAATAGGAGAGAGTACTGTCAGCTATAGGACCGGTCAGTATCTTATATAAGCTCTTGTCTAATGTGAACACTAATGCTATAACTGATCATCAAGAATCCATACTTGCAAAACACATTTCAGCATAGCATGGTGAATGGATGCAGAAAAGACTTACAGTGGACCAAGACATTTTTGAGTTAGGAAATTGATGATACATAGAAGAAGAGAGAGTGCCCTCACTGCCTCTTTATTCATTTATGTCTAGATGTCTCACTCAAGTTATTTATAAACAAGAAAGATGGAATTCTTTTTCTTCATTAACAGTTTCTACTGATTTAATTGGAAAAATGCGTATTTTTTTCCAGTGTGGAAGATTATTTTATTGCTGAAAATGTACTATTTTTTGTTACTAATTGCTGCTAATGTTTTAAATTCTGCTAATGTTTTGAGTTTTGTGAATATATTGTATAAACAATGTTCACTACCATTATGTTTTTGTATTTGCATGCTCAGAATTTCTTGGAAGTATTAGCTTTTTACAAATGTTTAAATTGGAAGAGTTTAGTAAGTATCATGTATGAAGGGTTTGTGAATTTTTATAATGTCATTGATTCTTTAAATTTTTTATTAGCATATTCTTTATGATAAAGATTAGAGTCTGAAATTTCCTTTTATCTCTCCACTTCTTAAAGATATAAGGCTTATCCTAAATATTTAGAGAAGGACCTAGGCCAGGTGTTTCTACTAGATTTGGTAAAATGGAGGGGATTGCAAATTGGGGGAGAGATGATCTGTATTTCACATTTCAGATAAGCACAATTTCTATGAGGGTAGTGCCTTTGAACGGACAGTTTAAAAAATCATGGATTGTCTTTTACAAGTGTTTAATTAGACTTTTTTTAAAGTTCCATTGAGTTCCCACAATATGTCTAGTTGTATGCTAAACAAATTAGTTCTCTTAAACCTATGTTTAATATGTTTTAGGATACTTGGCAGTGTTGTCCTTATTAAGGGTGAAGAAACTGAGTACTAAATTGGAAAGGTTAATGAATTGGCTGAAGTCAGTTAGTTATAGGCCTGTCTCACAGCATCTACTCTTCTTTTTATCATTTTTATTGCTCTTTTATATTTGTATACTTATTTGGAAGCTGGGTTTTCTCTCTATAGTGTGCTATTCAGAGGTATGTGAAATGGGGCAAGGCCATATGCTTATTTATCAAACTATATCAAGATATAACTGCTCTGTTTGTTGATTTTCCTAAATATTTGTGTTAAGTTGTTTTGAATCATGTAGATTTAGTTTGGGAGACAAAATCATCTTCATTTTTTGAAAAGGGAATTTTGGATGCTCTGATGTTAGCAAATTTTGGTGAAAATTACTTTTCCTACAGAAATATGTGTGTGTGACCTCATGAATTCAAATGTTTCCAACTTTTTAAACTGTGCACTTCTTCTGTGTAGAGTTCTCAATATGTACAGTGTGTTGCTGGATGTCTGCAGCTGATGCTCCGGGTCAATGAGTACCGCTTTGCCTGGGTGGAAGCAGATGGGGTGAACTGGTGAGTGCCTTTTACTTTTAACGTGGAATAACATTAAAAGTATTTCTCCTTGACATTTTCAAAAAATTAATAAATTTAATCATGTAAAAGAAGTATTTTTTAAATATCCGCTTAACACTGGGTTATGCTAACCTTCTTAGAAGTCAGTAACTATCAAACTGAGCATTTCCCCTTGCTTGGGCTGTAGTTTTCTAACTGTGTAAGGCCTCCTAAGAACCTAATACTGGACAGAACAAATTCTTTGCATTCAGAATACAAAACAATTATAAAATTATTTTGTAGTGAATATCAGTAAGGAAAGATCTTGGCCAGAAAAGAGTGAGCATGAGCTGTTCTTCTAATGCCATATAATTTAGCCCATTCTTTGTGGAGTCCTTGGTAGATACAAAAACTTTGAGGAGCTGCCTACTTAGGATTAAGAAACTTACACAACCAACAGAACAACCTAAAAAACCCCAAAATGAACATGGGATTCTGTGTCATCACTGGAAAACTAATTTCTTTCATAATGAGAGATTTAACTGTTTTTAAACCAAATGCTCTTCTATTAGTGAGGGTATTTTTTCTCTGTTGGAAAGTCTGTACAGGAAGCTACATTACCGATAGTAAATTGCTTGGTGGATAAGGTGAGTAAGAAGTGATTGAATGATGCATGTATTATCAGATTCTTTTAGACTGTTATATCTCAATGTAGGGAAATACCCATGAAAGGATATGAATATTTCAGATCTCCTTAGTGAACATGTGCATGCAGTTTCTTAGAGTGTGTTACTTTTGCAAATGGCTGTTCTTAGTTAGGAATTGGATTTAAATTGTCACAAACAATTCTTTTCGTCAACTAAATAAGTTAGTAATTATTCTTGTTATGATGTGCACAATTTCAATCTATTCATAGTTATTTAATCCTCAATCTCCTATAAAAATACTCATTATAGTTTTCATCTGGTCCAATAAGTCCTTAGAAATGAATATTTTTAGTCTTTTTAAGAAAAATTAACAGAATTAAGAATGAAGAGAAAGTAAAAACAACTATTAGAAATTTAGTAAGAAATTAAACACAGAATATTTTGTTTTAATAAGTAAGCTTTGATGCATAAATATCATAAAAGATGAAAGAAAATTACTACATGTCCTTGAGCATAATGGTCCAGGTTCTTGTTATACAATATTTTCCTGAAGTCTTTCGTGTTGAATGACAGCTTGATGAGGATATTGTATTCTGTTTTTGTACTTAGAAAAATATATCACTCACTCATTCTTTCTTTTTTTTTTAATTTTTTTTAATTTTTATTTTAAACCAAGAACGTGTATTGGTACATTTTACATACAATGGTCACATTCATCACATTTATTTTGTACCTGTACATGATGCATCTTGGTTCATTCTTTCTTGAATTTGAGAAAATACATGTATTATACAGTCATCTAAAGATTCACAGTTTAAGATTTCACTTGTAAGACCAATTCGATCATCAGTGTTAAAGACTAGAATGCTATTTCTTTCTTTGCTTTCATCTTCTAATCAATCTAATTAATTATGAGATGCCTTCCTCTGTAAATTGCCATTATGGTTAGCAAACACAAAAGTTCTGAATTCTGAGCTATTCACACTGGGTCAGGAGATTCATTAGAAAGACAGGCATCAGCAGCCAGTCCTCACAGCTAAGAATTACTGCAAAGATGTAGTAAGGTTGCATAGCTGGGTCATAAGGAATTAAGCTAAGGTCATAAGGAATAAGCTACACAGGCTGAGTTAGAAGGAATCCATGTGTAGGTCAGCAGGCCTCTTCCTGCTCTCTCCTTCCCATGAGGTTACACTGAAGGCATCTTCACAGCAGTGGAAATGCAATATTTTTGTGTTTCTGTCTAGGATATCTGTTACAGACTCATCTCCCAAGGCTTTTACAGAAGGTTAGTTACATAGGCACATTTGCCTATAATGCATCACAATTCCAGACTCCTGAGAGGAAAATATCTATCTAAACCAAAATATTATAGCTTGGGTGGTTTATAAGCAGCAGAGATTTATTTCTCACATATCTGATGATCTTGGTACCAAGATCAAGGTTGTGAACAGATATTAATAAAGGTATAAGATCTTAACTTGTTGATAGGTAGCAATTTAGAAAAGTCACTTAATCTTTTCATTTTTTTCAGAAATAAAATATTTTTTACTTTTTCATTTCTTGCTTAGCATTGAAAACTTTTGTTTTTGGGTTTCTCAAATAACAAGGAAGAATAATGTGAGGAGAAAAAATTTCAAGTATAACTTGTTTGAAGACAGAAAGATAAATGATGTTTTAAAATCTCAGTACATTTTAATCACTATAGCCTGCTAACTCTCTTTTTTGGTGAAATGGCCTTTTACATGCATGATGCAACACTGTTTCTGGGTAATTATATACTTACGTAAGGTGAAAACTGTACTTTTCATTATCTTGCATATTGTTGATTTTTCTAGGCAGACTGAAGGTTTATGAAGTTGTGATTGAAATATGAGGTGAATGTTTAAATTAAAAAATATTTATTACAGTAAAAGACAGATGGTCATGAATCCCCATCAAAATATTCCCCCTTGCTTCAAGTATACTTATTATGTCATTCTTGCCACTTTATGAAATAGTTCTGGAAGTCCTCTTTCGTGTTTTTTGCAAGGTATAGCCTAAAAAATATAGCAAATGTGCCCATCCACCTTAATCACCAGATCTGGCACCTTGCAACTTCTGGCTCTTCCCCAAAATAAAAATGATCATGAAAGTAAGTGTTTTGAATTGATTCAGGTCATCAGGGCAGCCACAACAGTGCAACTAAAAACACTCAGGAAAGAGGACTTACAGAACTGCTTCAGAAAATGGCAAGAGCAATGGGATGAGTGTGTTTGACGTGAGGAAGAGTAGAGGGATTAATATCTATGTCTTTCACGGTAATAAATTTTTAAAAATTTAAGCATTTACTGTTTTTTTTTTTTTTGGTCATGCCATGCTCATTAAAAGTACTGGAGCCCAAAATGGGTGTTTTCAGGGGTAATTACCTCCACAGATTCAGCTGGCATTCATGAACATTTGTATCTCTCACTTTTAAGTATTTTGAAAGTATAAAGTTACACAAAGTTTAAAGGTGAAATTTCTAAAAACTAGTTGAAACCTTGCTTATTGGGTGATGTTGCATGGTGAGGTGTGAGGTGCTCATGGCTTTGCAGGGCAGCATCTTCTTAGAAATGTCTGTTAGCCAGTAAACCAGCTATTCTCTCTCCCTACTACTATTTTGGTTTGATTAAAAGAAAGAACTGTAATTAAAAAATAAAGCAGGATACTAATAATGATTTTAGATTTCTTTCTAATCTTGAATATGATACTTATTTTTACTTACTAAGCTTTTTGCATAATATCATGCTGCTAACTATAGAGAATACAAGATGTATGTCCTTCCTTTTAAGAAGTTTATTTATCTGGTCAGAAAGTATTAAAAGCCAGCAAAGCTAGCCTTTGGGATTCTACAACTTCATTTTGTGACTTTCTCAGTGATTTAGAAGGTCCCACCAAGCTTGAGATACGCAGTTTATTAATTCAGCTATCACATTTAATTTGCGTTTGTCATGAGAGAGGTGGCAGAGGTCTAAATGGTGGTGAGTGCCGTTCACTCCTCAGGGCCCTTCTTCAGGGAACCCTCCTTATGATTGCCTGAACCTGTAAGCTGTTTGAGAGCATTTTTGCCACTCCCCTGTCCCCCATGCCTTGTACTGTACCTCCACAAAGTTCCTCAGCAAATACTTGTTAAGTCACTATATTGAGGTATAGTCTGGATCTTTAATGTCGTCTATTTCCCCATAGTGTATACTTCTTCCTGTTCCACTGTATTCAGAGTTCTTGTCCTGAAGTTAATACCTTCCTTATTCGGGTAAAAGGGTGCTTTATTTTGCTTCATTGGGATAGGTTTTTTTTTTAAATTTTTAAAATTTGTTTTTATTAGTACATGTTTGCAGTGTATAATGATCACTATTCATGGTGGGGAGTTGGTACATGTACACAACACTTCTTCATTCCTTTTCCTTTCCCCTCCTTTCCTGCTTCCTCCATTAGGATACTTCTTGTGGTGAATACTTAGATACAGAAGACTCATCTTTTCAGTAAAATCATGTCTTATGTATGAAGGTTAAACTCCCTTACACGTCTGTGCAGTGTGTGCTGTGTTAGCCGTTAACTCCTTTGAAACCTTTCTACTTCAGCTTCATTGGCAGTATACTGTCTCTGAGCTCCCCTCAACCCCTGTGTTCATTTAGAAAATTAAAAAAAATTTAAGCAGATAATTTGAAATGAAGAATATTAACTAGGTATACATTTGCTAACTAATTTATTCTGAAAACAAAAGAAAAACATAACTGAAATGTCAGAGAGGTAGCAAGTGCAGATACCACTCATAAAGCTGGGAGGAGTGAAACTCAGAGGCCTAGATCAATGACATTTATAAGCTTGGATGGGGGCGAGGGAAGCTAAAGTTGAGAACTGTGAGGAGGAAGTTCTACTCCTCTGATGTCGATGTCTCTGAATTCTGAGGAGGGGCCTCATGCAAGAACTCAGGACTTAGAATAGAGGTCCTGTTGGCTAGAGATGGTGTCTGAAGTTTTGTGAAAAGATATGTTCTGCTTGAACTGGAAAAACAAGCCGAATTTGGCTGCTTCCATGGGAAAGAACTAATGCTCTGGGATTACAAAGTGTTGCTGCGGTGAGGCTCACAGGAACAGTAGGCCAAGAGAAGAAGGTTCCTGCTCCCTCCATCCTTGTAGTCCTGAACTGACTCTGGGCAGAGTGTCACAGGAGCCAGCAGGTACAGCAGAGATGTGGTTCCCGGGGTCTCAGGCACAGCATCACGAAGCCAAGTATAGAAATTTGATAACTGAAGCAGTCAGAGAGCAAAGAAACCAGGTACTAGAATGGTGATAGCATAAAATGATATGATTTTGTAGTGTTTTGCGATATTGGTATCAGTATTTTAAAAAGCAAGTTTTACGTAACAACCAAACTGGAGGAGATTCAAGGGAGAAGCCACGCATGAGAAAAGTAAGGGCAATTCAGTCAATTTAGAACTGTATTTAAAAAAATTTAGAATTGTATATAAATCACAAAAATGGAGAATTGGCATAGATATAAGCCTTCTGCCAAGTTAAGAGTAGGCTTATATTGTAAAATTAGACTTTAACAATTTTTTTTTTACTTTTTATTCATAGGGCAACCTTAGGTTTATAGAAAAATTGAAAACATAGGGAGATCCCATGTGTCTTCCCCCTCTAAAGCTTACCTTATTATTAACATTTTGTACAATATGATACCTTTGTTCCAATAGAATCAATATTGGTACATTATTTTTAACTCAGGCCCATAGTTTATAGTAGGGAGACTGTGTTCGGCACTCTATCCCTGCTGGTCATTTTAAATGGTCTTATTTGATGATTTCTCACTTTCATTGTCTGAATGCAGGCATTCCCCAGGGAAATTTCCTAAGTTGTCTTCTGTTATGTATATTATCTCCTTGGGATAACCTCTTTCATTTCCATGGAGCATTTTCATTTTCTTATTAGTGAAATAAGAGATAAGCTAGAAACTTCTGAGGCTTTTTTTCTGACCTCTAAATTCTGTGATTGGTTGTGTCATATTTGGACTCATCACAGGTTTCTAAAGCCATGCCCTCCTTTCTAGGAATTTCCTATGTATTTTAAAGCTATGCTCTTGGTTGCCCATACTGAAAATGTAGATACGGAATTTGACTTGAAGGTGCACATTTGTTTTGTTACCACTTCCTGTTGATTTTCATTCTGTGTTGCCTGTCAGATTCTTCTTTTATGTCCTGTGCTCTTGCAAGTTTTGGTTTCCTTTCTTATTGCTTCCTTGCTTCTGCTTCTTGAGGTCCTGTGGTTTTTGGAGAGAGGGGTAAGTGGAGCTATGCTGGAAATGGCCCTCTGAGTTATTACTGTTAGAGAAGAAACTGAGGACATAATTCAGAGGGACGTGTTCTGTTATTATGCAAAGAGAATCATCTCTCATTCTTTTTTTGTTTTGCCATCATACTAATTGTTTTCTAATTGTGTGCTCCTTTTCAGCATAATGGGAGTTTTGAGTAACAAATGTGGCTTTCAACTCCAGTATCAAATGATTTTTTCAATATGGCTCCTTGCATTCAGTCCTCAAATGTGTGAACACCTGCGACGCTACAATATCATTCCTGTTCTCTCTGACATCCTTCAAGAATCTGTCAAAGAGAAAGTAACAAGAATCATTCTTGCAGCATTCCGTGTAAGTGCTTAGCATTTTTTGTTGCTGTTATTATTGGCAGCGGCGGTGGTGGTGGTGGTGGAGGGTGTGTGTGTGTGTGTGGCATTTTCTTTTTTCTTTTTAAATTTTATTTCGGTGGTCATTTTAGATATACATAGTGAATAACACTCCTCATAGGGAATTTGTACCTGTACGTGATGTATCTTGCTGCTTCTCTTTTTTCCATTCCCCTCCCCTCACTTCACCTCTTCCTCCCTCCTGTTTACAAAAGCTGTGTTTCCATTTTTCCTTTTGTTCCTTATTTCTCTTGTCCCTCTGTTCCTTTTCCCCTCCCCCTCCCTTGTTCCTCTTCCCATTTGAACAATTTCTTCCCTTTCCCAGTACAATACATTTTAGTCTTTATTTACACTTTTTTGTTTCTCACACCAGAGAAACAATGCAGTATTTAAATGTGTGTCTGATTTATTTCACTTAAGAGTATGGTTTCAAGAAGCATCCATTTACCTAGAAATATCTCAAGCTTATTGTTTATGGCAGAATGGTACTCCATTGTATAAAAAATTTTTTCTTTATCCATTCATTGGTTGATGGGCATTTGGGCTGTGTCCCAAGATTTAGCTATTACAAACTGTGCCACTATAAACATTGATGTGTGTATATCGCTGTGGTATGATGCTTTTAATTCTTTTGGGAAGATACCAAGAAAGGAAATAGCTGGATCAAATGGAACCTCTAGTCCTAGTTCCCTGAGGAATCCCCACACTGATTTCCACAGTGCTTGCACCAGTCTGCACTCCCACTGACAGTGGAGAAGGGTTCCTTTTTCTCCACAGCCCCTCCAGCATTTGTTATTGGCTGATTTGTTGATAATAGCCATTCTTTCTGGAGTGAGATGGAATCTCAGGGTTGTTTTAATTTGCATCTCTTGAATAACAGTGATGTTGAACTTTTTTTCATATGTTTATTTGCTGTTTCTACTTCTTCATCTGAGAAGTGTCTGTTCATTTCAGCTGCCCATTTTTGGAATCGGTTTCTAAATTTGGGCAGGGTCTGATTTTTTTGAGTTTTTTATATGTTCTAGATATCAGTCCTTTTGCCAGGATAGCTGCCAAAAATTTTTTCCCACTCTGTGGATTGCCTCTTTGCTCTGTTGGTGGTTTCTTTTGCTGAGCAAAAGCTTTTTAATAAGATTAGATCCCAGTTGTTGATTCTTTATGATATTTCCTGGGCAATTGGGGTTTTGTTCATAAAGTCTTTGCCTACACCTATATCTTCAGGAGTTCTACCTATTCTATCTTCCAGCAGATTTAGTGTTTCTATTTTACTATTTAGATCTTTGATCCATTTTGATTTTAGCTTAGTGCATTGGGAAAGATACAGGTCTAGTTTTAATCTTCAGCATGTAGAGAGCCAGTTTTTCCAGCACCATTCATTAAAGAGGCTATCTTTCTTCCAGTGAGAGTGTTTGTCCCCTTTGTCAAAGATAAGGTGACTGGGAGTGTTTGGACTCATCTCTGCATCTTCTAATCTGTTCCATTGGTCCTCGGGTCTGTTTCTTTTGCCAATACCATGCTGTTTTTATTAGAGTAGCTTTGTAATGTGAATTCAGGTCAGGGATTGTGATGGCCCTTGCTTTGTTTTTGTTGCCCAAAATTGCTTTTGCTATTCTAGTTTTTTTTGGTTCCAAATGAGTTTTAGGGTTGTATTCTTTAATTCTGTAAGGTATGCTATTGGTATTTTAATTGGGATTGCATTAAATCTGTATAGTAATTTAGGAAGTATGGCCATTTTTACTATGTTAGTTCTTCCTACCCAAGAAGAAGGGATATCTTTACGTTTTCCGATATCTTCTTCAGTCTTCTTTTTCAAAGTACTATAGTTTTCTACATATAGATCTTTTACTTCATTTGTTAGATTGATTCCTAGGTACTTCATTTTTTTTGGATGCTATTGTAAAAGGTATTGTTTCCCTAATTTCTCTCTCAGTGAGTCTGTCGTTTGTATACAGGAACGCTGTTGATTTTTGAGTGTTGACTTAGTACTCAGCTACGCTGCTGAATTTGGTTATTAAATCTAGAAGTCTTTTGGTGGAGTTTTTGAGGTCTTCTATATAGAGTATCATGTCATATGCAAATACTGATAATTTAACTTCTTCCTTTCCTATCCTTATTCCTTTATTTCTTTTTCTTGTGTAATTGCTCTGGCTAGTGTTTCCAGAACTATATTGACTAAGAACGATGAAAATGGACATCCTTGTCTTGTTCTGGATTTTAGAGTGAAAGCCTTTAGTTTTTGACCATTTAGTATGATGTTGGCCATTGGTTTGTCATAGATGGCTTTTATCAGATTGCTATAAAGACCATCTGTTCCAATTTTTGGCAGAGTTTTTATCATGAATGGGTGTTGGACTTTGTCAGATGTTTTTTCTCTATTGACATGATCATATGATTTTTGTCCTTGGCTCTGTTAAGATGGTATATCACATTTATTGATTTGTGTATGTTGAACCATACCTGCATCCCTGGGATGAATCCTACTTGGTCATAGTGTATAATTTACTTGATGATTTGTTGCATTCTGTTTGCCAGGATCTTACTGAAGATTGTTGCATCTGTGTTCATTAATGAGATAGGCCTGTAGTTTTCTTTTTTTGTTGTATCCTTCTCTGGTTTTGGTGTCAGGGTAATGCTCGCTTCCAGGAATTAATTCGGGAGTATTGTTTCCCTTTCAGTTTCATTAAAGAGTTTGAGAAGTAGTGGCATTAGGTGTTCTCTAAATTTCCTGTAGAATTCAGCGGTGAATCCATCAGGGCCTGGGCTTTTCTTTGTTGGTAGGTTTTTAGTTACTTTTTGGATTTCAGGGCTGATATTGGGTTATTTAGAGTTCTTATATCTTCTTGATCCAGTTTTGGTAATTCATATGTATCTAGGAATCTGTCTATTTCTTCTATGTTTTCAGTCTTATTAGAATAAAAATTCTTGAACTAGGTATTGATGATCTTCTGGATTTCTGCAGGTTCTGTTGTGATTTCACCCTTTTCCTTCCTGATTGCATGGATTTGAGTCTTTTCTTTCCTTTTTTTGATGAGGTTGGCTAAAGGTTTCTCAATTTTATTTAATTTTTCAAAGAATCACCTCTTTGATTTGTTGATTCTTTGTATTGTATTCTTAGCTTCAATTGCATTAATTTCAGCTCTGATCTTTATAATGTTCTCCCTCTTATGAGCTTTGGGCTTGGCTTGCTCTTCTTTTTCTAGAAGCTTGAGGTTCAACATTAAGTTGTTTATTTGAGCTTGCTCTGTTTTTCTGAAGTGGGAGTTTAATGCTGTAAATTTCCCTCTTACGACTGCTTTCATTGTGTCCCATAAATTTCAGTAGGTTGTATTGGCGTTATCATTCAATTGTAGAAATTAATTTCTTATTTAATTTCACCTGTGACCCATTGATTTTTCAGGAGGGTGCTATTCAATTTCCATGTGTTTATGAAGTTTTTGTGTTTCCTTTTCCCATTTATCTCCAGTTTCAATGCGCTATGGTCTGATAGTATGCATGGGATAATTTCTGATTCCTTTGCATTTACTTCAGCATGTTCTATGGGCTAGTATGTGGTCTGTTTTGGAGAAAGTCCCATGTGCAGCTGAGAACAATGTGTATTCTGATGTTGCGGGTTGGAATACTTTGTATACATATACTAAGTCCATTTGTTCAAAAATTTGGCTTAGTTCTGATATTTCCCTGTTGACTTTATCTCCAGTTGATCTGTCTATTTGTGACAGTGGGGTATTGAAGTCCCCCATTGCAATCATATTAGTGCTTATTTGGTTTTTCATGTCCCTTAATATTTTTGTATATAGTTAGGTGTGCTGGTATTTGGTGCATATATATCTATGATTGTCATCTCTTCTTCCTGGATTGTTCCCTTTACAAGGATGTAGTGACCTTCTTTGTCTCTCTTAATCAGTCTTGGCTTGAAATTCACTCTGTCTGCAAAAAGAATAGTTACCCCTGCATTTTTCCTTGTTTCTGTCACATGGGAGTGGATTTTGAATTACAGTCTATGAATTTCTTTTTGAATTAAACATGTTTCTTGTATGCAGCATATCGTTGGTTCTTGCTTCTTGATCCATTCTGCCAGTCTGCTTCTTTTGACTGGTGAATTGAGATCATTTACATTGATGATTATAGCTGAAATATGTTGACTTACTCTTTTCATGTTATTTACCTGTTGGTGGTTCCCTGTTTTTCCCTTCTGTTTAATTACTTGCCTTGACGGAAGGCTTCACTCTGTTGTGATTCCTGGAGTTGTAGTCCTCATTTTCTCTTTCTAGAATGTCCTTCAGAATATTTTGGAGTGTTGGTTTTGTGGTCATGAATCTCTTCAGGTGTTCTTTGTCATGGAAGTATCTTCTCCATCAATTTTGAAAGATGGTTTTGCAGGGTGCATCAATCTGGGCTGAAGGTTGTTTTCTTTTAGGCTTGAAATACTTCACTCCAAGCTTTCCTTGACTTAAGGGTTTGTGTTGAGAAGTCTGCTGTGATTCTGATGGACTTTGCTGTATAGGTTATTTGTTTCTTTTCTCTAACAGCTTTTAATATTCTGTTCTTGTGTTGCATTTCTGAATTGTGACTATTATATGCCTTGGGTTAAATTTTTTATTGATTGTGGCTAATTGGAGCTCTGTATGCTTCATTTATCTGTATGTTGAGTTCTTTTTCCATACTTGGGAAGTTTTCTGCCATTACTTCTGTGAACAGGTTTTTTATGTCATTGGTTCTATCTCCTGCTTTTTCACTGACTCCAGTCAATCTTATGTTATTCTTCTTTGTGTCATCTAGCAGGTGTTGTATTGATTTTTCATGGTCCCTTACCATTTTTTAAAAAATTTTATTTTCCAAGAGCATGTATTGGTGTACCTCCTTACCATTTTGAAGAACTCTTTCTTTTTTTGATTGCTAACTACAACTTGTCTTTTTTCCTAAAATTCTGTCTTCACATTGTTTCACTCTACTGCCTATACTTATAATGTAATTTTTAATCTCCTGGACATCTGTTTCAGTCTGTTTCATGGATTCCATTTCTTTCCCATGTTGGGCATTTATGGTTTCCATCATTTTCCTAAGGTCCTCTGTTTTTTTCATCTGTATCTGCTCTAGAGTCATTAATCATGTTTTTCATTCTGGAGATGATTTCTGTTTCGATGTTGTCTAGCCCTCATTCATCTGCTTTGTTACTTCTAATGTTACTGCTTCCAAGAGTCTGTGTGGGAGGTTTTCACATTGTTCTACCTCGTTACCCCCTAGGTTTGCTTTTGGCGAACTAGAGGTCTGAGGTTGCATCTTGTTTGTGTGTATTCTCATTTTCTATTTTTTCTTTTTTAGTTTAATTTTTCAGTGATGCTTATGAATTGCCTATTGCAGGTAGCTTTTTTGTTAGTATTGAGAACCCTTTGGAACTGACTACGTCCTCAGAGGTGTCTTCCAATTATAGCTGGTTTTTGGGTTTTGAGTCTGTTGAAAGATCCTACCTCTTGAATTTATTGGGGCTGAGAAGTTGCTGTCTATTTGGCCAGGCCTTGGTTCTTTGACCCTGGTCTGTATTGTTGTTTATGACCCTCTGTCAATCTCAGTCTTGGAATACAAGGAAGAATTAATTAGAAGTTCTGTCACCTTGGCTAATGTAGTACAATCAGCAACAACAGTAGCATCAAACAGAGCCTAGAAAATGACAAACTGTGGTAACTATCAATCTGCTACCTTTAACCATATGAACTAGATTTGTGATTTGTAGTTATAGAACAATGTCTAAAATAAACCAGAATCTTCTAAAGTAAATATGCCATTGATACGGTGATTTTACCCTCAGGGGGAAAATTCAAAAGAGATTAGGTAGAAAAAATAGACAAATAGAAGAAGAGAAAGAGATAAGAAGCAAAATTGGAGGACAGGGGAAGATTATGCAAACTTTGGGGAACCAAGAAAGAAAACAAGAGGAAAGGAAAGAAGGGAGAAATAAAGACAAGACAAGAGAAAACAATAACAAAAAACTAGAATTTCACTTTCATAGAAAAACAAGAAAAAAAAGGAGAGGGAAAAATACATGAAAAAGAGAAGCAAAAAAAAAAAAAAGAAAGAAAAAGGAAAAAAAAAAGAAACAAGGGAGAAAGAAAAAAAAAAAAAAGACAAAGAAATTTCTGCTTCCAGGCATGTCTCTCCTAGCCCTGATAGACAGAGTAGGCAGGCCCAGGTCTTTGTTGATTAATCCCAGTAGTAGACTTATGGCAGAGTAGGGGGTGTTCCCAGCTTGGTTCAATAGCAAGGCTTCAATTCCACTGAAGTTCAACCTGGTCTCTGTAGGTTGATCTTTCTTTTGTAAATGAAAGTGGTGGGAACATAGGGGGTATTGTGGGTTGTTGGTAGACATGAAAATAAAGTTTGTGTGGTTCAGAATCTGTGCTTTTAACCATTATTCATTCTTATGCTTTCTTTAAATAAACAAGTCAGAAACAAGAAGTACAGATTATATTACAAAAGTTTATGTAGTGTAGACATCCTATTTGTCAGATACAGTCACTAATATCTTTTAGATGTTTCTAAACATGTACAGATAAATATATAATTAGGTGTATAATTTTGTTTTGTATTTTAAAATAAAAATGGCATGTTATAAATATTATCTTGCATCTTTATTTTTAACAATACAAAATGAATAAGTTTTCATTTTTATACATGTAGAGCTTCAGTATTCTGTGGCTCTCTTTCACTGTGTTGTTGAGAATGTTAACCAGTGTCCTACTGATGTGTGTGTGGGATGTTTCTGGTTTCTTTCAACTACCAAAGGTTACCTACTTTGGTAAATAATTCTTCTGAATATAGTGCTAGGGATGGGATTGCTGAGTCAAAAGAATATACTTTTTTAAAAATACTTTTTATAGATAATGACAAATACCTTTTTAAAAATATTCTAGTTTACGTTTCTATCAACTATATATTGTGTTCATGCTTTTCTGCTCTTACTAGCATTTAATATTGTCTGTCTTTGGATTCTTACAAAATCTGAGGTGAAATCATGTTTTCAAAGTTATATTCTCTTAATAAAATGAAACTAAACATCAATTAATATTTTTATCCATCACTTATTTTCTTTGTATAAATTGTTTATTCATAGCTTTTGTTATCTCTGCATTTTAAAATTTGATGTGTAGGAGCTCTTTTCTGTATGTCTGTAGTTAATAATAATGGTGCTTATTAAGAGCTTGCTCTGTGTCAAACACTATCCTAATTACTTTAATTGTGTTACTTGTTTCATCATCCCAAGAACTCCATGCAGTTGGTCAGGAGGCCATGAGAGGTTAAATAATATGCAAAAATAGCTAAGAAGAGGAAGAGCAGAGATTCAAACTCATATATTGTGACTCATACTGTTAACCATCATGCTGAACTATGTTTAATGCTGAGAATAAAAGTTACCATATTTTATTGAGTTGTTTTTATGCATTATGTAATCTTTCTGATTAATCAATAGGTTTCATTATTAACTTTTTCGATGAGGAAACCAAGACTTAAGAGATTAATGCCTTAGTTAGAATAAAATTGAAATTTCAGTGTGATCTGTTAGCTCCAAAACTACCTTCATCATTCTGCCATCTGTCTTTTTTTTTAATTCTTCTTCAGGTATACTTTTCTAGGAACTTTAAGGGTGCCATTAAAGGAAGGAAAAACCTTGAAAAAGAAAATTAAAAGTAATATGAAAGGAGATGGCAAATAGCTTTACTTAAAATACCCATAGGAAGCATTAGCACTGTCTTTCCTATCTACCTAACAAGGGCTGAGTGAGTGAAGATGGGGAGAAGGGATGTTCCATGTGGTCCTGTGAACAGGTGGAAGGGGAAATCCAACTGTGGCCTGGTGGGGATGCTCAGTGCCAAGTAGCTGTTGGCTGAGTGTTGTTCTGGGCATTGCATTTGCTTTTGATTACTGATGTTTAGAAAAATGTTGTACTCTTTTTCGTATACTAAAAAATTGTTCATGGCTCTTAAAAATTTCTCCTTAAAGAATTTAGCAAATGCAGTTTCTTCTGATTTTTCTTTTTCATGGTGGACTGTGGCGGGTTTACCATCTGTGTTTCTAGCAAACTGTCCATATAGGTTGTCAAAGCAAATTTCAGACTAGTCCAGGTAAGGTAATAGTTCTCAAATCAGAGTAGATTGTATAAGTGAGGCTTTATTTTGAAGTACTGTAAGACTAAACTGAATATATTTTGTTCTTAAGTGTTACCCATATTTTTGTTTAGTGAAGATGAGAAATTCCAAAAATAGCATCTTCTTGTTTCTTTTAATTTACAAAAGAGTTTTGAGTCTGTTTTATGTGTCAGACACAATGCCAGTCATTAGAGAACACAGGTGACATTTTAAGTTTTTTAGTTCAGTGAAGCAGATTGTGTAAATAAATGTCAGTGCAATGGAGTGATAAGTAAGGTACAAGAATGAAAGCAGTAGAAAAGAAGAGGAGGGTAAAATAGAATTTTAGGAAGTATTTTGAGAGGAGATGGCTTCAAGAACTGTTTGAAGAATGACTAGATTTTTAGGAGTCCAAAAGTGGGGAGAGGTTGATAAATGTTGTTAACAAGTAAAGAAAGTCTTTAGGAATCGTCAGTGATTCGTTCTTGTAGAAGAATTGCTTCCCTTCCCTGCCAGTGAATTCTAAGAGAGTAAATGGAGCTTATCCATCTGGGTCTTGAAAATGCAGTACTGGTATTTGTGACAGTTTACTTTCCGAAGGGACAGATGTGCTCTGCAAACCATTCTGGGCATTGAACTGAACTGTGGGGCCAACACTGTTTCAGTCATCCTGGTTATTGGCTCACCCAGGTTTGTATTCACACTCAAGGAACATCAAGGAACATCATCCACCCAAACCCAGTCTGTTCAAAGAAGAGTATTTGTCAGACCTACTTTGCTACTAATTGTAATACTTTGCCTACGTGAAACAACTGATTTTTCTAAAAAAAAAAATTGCTTATACAAAATAAATGTACTCATGTACTGCATCTTTCAACCCAGTATATTTATTCTCTGAAGCTCCTTCTAATCTCATTTGTCTTTGTTTTGAGTTTCTCCTTTGTCTGTCTTTTTATCCACTTAATCACAGGAGCCAGGATTTTTCTAAAATGTCCTATTCTAAGCACCTACCATTTGAAAAATTGGACTTAGTCTGATTTTTCACCTGTTTATAAAAGTAATATAGCCTTAATATTAGGCTTAATTTAGGCAGCTAAGTTAGATAGAAATTAATATACAGTCAGAGTGGGGCTGGGGTCTCAAGAAAGTCAGCAGAAAAATAAAGACATCAGAATTGTGACTGGAGGCATATCTGAAGAAGACCAGGCCTCAAGATAAAGGTGCAATGGCCAGATCTTCATACTTCCCTAAGGGATAAACAGTAATTTAGAATTATGCTATAATTAGTGCCACCTGGTGCAGCAAGTCCAACTAGGTGTCAGTCACCCAGGTGGGTGATCAGAGCTTCTAGACTCATCCCTTCCCACAAACGCCTTTGGTCTTTCCATGTATACTTGCTGTGTGACCTGCTTCCCTATTAGACCAATGTTAGCTAAGTAACTATACTTGTAATCCTATAGGTTGATTGTTCTTTGACCCACATCATACCCATGTTGTAATTTTGCTGTGTGAATTACCCCTGAAAAGGACTTCTCCTGTCTCTCAGGAGCTATCTCTTAGTAAACCTTTCCTACTCTTAACTTCCTCTGTCCTTTGGAATTCATTGTTTGATTTCAGGGGACACGAACTCGGCATATCTGATATCTAGCAGGTTGGGAGTTATATTTCTCCTCTATCAGGTTGGGAGTATTATTTCTCCTATATCATTATGGTTAAAAAATAAAATGATACAGAAATAAGAAAAAGGTATAAATTATCCAGGATCCCACTTCCAGATACAGACCGCTGTTAAACATTTTAAAACTTGGAATTTATAATCTCTATTCCCTTACTGTACAAGGCATCAACTCTGGATGAAGGCAGTGGATGCTGAAAAGTTGAAGGAATCTCTGACGCTAGAGGGAATCTCTGAATTCTCTGCTTTTCACGATTTTGTGGCTCCTGGGTGGCATTAATGACTCAGAGGGTGTGTGTACTCAGGCTGGTGGTGAATGTGCCTACTGTGAACAGTGGGGTCAGGCCCCATGGGCTCATGGACTGGCCTCTAGGCCTCTGGCATTTACTTAGCTGCTCCATTTTTCAGCTTTTGTTATGTGTCTAGTGAGAGCGGTATCATTTCCTAAGTTTGTCACTGCACTTTGTTGATGCCCGTGTGTTAATATCCTTTGAAAAATACATGTTCACTAAGTGAATCTTTGCCATGTAGTAGAACCCCGTAAATATATTTGTGACAATATAAGAAACTGGACAAAACCACTGAAAGAAAATGTAGAAAAACTTTCTATAGGAGTATGGTGGTGGTATGAGTTTATTGAAATTTTTGTTGATGTATTGATTGATTTAAATTCTTTTTTCTAACATTTGGCTACTTTGTTTTATTCTTTTATTTATTTATTTTTTTTGTTTTATTCTTTTATTTAAGACTAAGATGATAAAATTCTGTGACAGAACATCTGTTGTTTGAAGGTACTGCTGTGTTGAGAATCAGTATACTTCTAAGATTCCTACCACTGTTTTTCATAATTATGTAAAGGTTGCTAACATATGAGAAGTTTATTACAATAGTCCACTTAAAAACATCTCACAGAGAGCAAGACAAGAGTTTAGAGTCCCTGCTTTCCTGGACTGTTTTTTCCCCTTAATTAAAAGCTGTTACGATTTTGAAAAAGCTCCTTTCAGAAAATAAGATATATTTTATAACGATTACACCATTAGGTACTATAGTCATCCTTGAGTCAGTGGTTTTGCCATTAGATTATCTTAGAAAGATACCTTGAGCAATTTTTTTTTGTGTGACTTTCACTTCTGGGCAATAGAAAGATCAACACGTTCCTAAGTAATTAACATGAAAGTGAGTAGTTATTGTTTTTCAGTGTATATTTACTTGTCCTTTTCAATGTGTTAGCTATTTTTTCAAATTAAAATACAGAACCGATTTTTCAAGATGTTGATGACCATAAAAATTTATCAAAAATTTCTTGTTATAATTTGTTAGTAAGACGTTTAAAGTAAAATAGATGCTTTTCATAATTTGTTAGTAAGATGTTTAAAGTAAAATAGAAGTGTGGGAAGGAACTGAAATAGAAGTCAGGATCTTAACACAGGATTATTGCACAGAGTATATCTTCTCATTTGTATCTCTTCCCTCAGTTTTGAGGAACAACATGACTTTTATAAATATTATATAAAAATATCTTTAGTACTGTGAACTTTTAGGAAGAAGTGAGATAGTAATACTTTATAGTAACAGGTTAAGATTTAACCTAAAGTCCAGCATAAGTTGCTTTAAGTATTATATGGTAGCTATTCTTACCTGAACTTCCCACAAACGCTTAGTTTTTTATCCTCCACTAGTTTTTCCTCCTTTCCATTATTTTTCATTCTGGATCATGATTATGTAAAATTCAGTGGTATTCGAAGCATGTATCTCTTTATATTGTAATATCTTACAAGAGAGGTGTTTAGTTGATAGTAGTTGAAGCCTACTGTTATGGCTTGTATCTAGATGTCCTCCCCAAAGTCCTTGTAGTCATAAGTGGGGCTTTTTGGTGGTGGCTGGGCTGGATCTAGGGTGTATGGTGCTAGGATTAAGGACGTGATGCTGGTAATAAGATGCTGGGTGTGAGTGCTTACCCACCCTAAGGGCGGGTAGCCTGGGTAGAATATAAGGGGCAGAAAGAGTGCTGCTACAGTTGCTTGCTACTTTGCTGCTTTGCTGCCTTCTGCTTGCCATGAGCTGTTTCTCTTCTATGATGCCCCTCTGTCATGCATCCCCTGCTTTGGAGCCAACCGATTATGGACTAAAACCTCTACAAACCGCGAGCCAAAATAAACCTGTTACCCCTGAACTTGTGGGTGCCAGGTATTTTGTCTCCGCAATGAGAAAAGTACCTAAGACACCTGTCTTCCAGCCCTTCCTTCCTCCTTCACTTCCTTTCTGTCTTGGATCGCTTTGTTCACCTGTTGATCAATGTGTCTGATGTTTTTTGAAAACCAAATATGTGAAAGCAACATGTTAATTACTGAGGATATGCAAAGATGAATAAGGCAAAATACTTTTTCTCAGTGCCTTTGCGTTTTAAAAAAGTGTTTGTCTTGATTGGGGGGTGTAATAGTGCTTACAAGATCTTGCAGGCCTTGGGCAAGGCTCCGCGAAAGACTGCGCACATTCTGAATCAGTTTTAATGCTGGACATAGAAACATACAAGATTGGCCTACAGTGGCCGCCCACAGAGTCAAATGTAGAAGAATGCAGAAGATCTGTCTGCACGCTAGAGATCAAAGGATTCAGCCAAGAGCTTCGAGCCCACACCAATGTCCCATAAGAGTCTGCATCCAGAGGCCAAAGGGTCCTTGAAGGAAGACTGGGGCATCTATGCCAGAAGGCCAAAGGCTTGGCACTAGTAGCTGAAGAGTCTGTGCCTGTAGGGTGAAAGTTCTGGAAGCTGAAGAATATGCATGAGAGGCGATGACACCCAAGGTGAAGGCAAAGACCAGAAGAAGTGCCTCCAAAGGAAATAGCAGCCATTCTTGGTGACAGTGAACACAGGAGCGCCTCTGGAGAGAATAGTCGAAGCTTCTCCAAGGAAGATCAGCCACAAGGAAGCTCTTCCAAGGAAAATCAGCTGAAAAACCCTTCCCTCCTGTTCTCCTTTTGTGCCATTCTGACAACAGTCCTCCTTAAAGTGGGTCTTCCATGCCTAGAACTATGCTGACTCAATTCAGATGGGTGTTCTCCACTCAAGCTGACAATCAGTTAACCACCACAGGGAGTGAGTTGATGAAGTTATGTTTACAAGATTGCAAAGCTCAAAAAGTCATGAGGAGTAGAGCTGGACTGAGATTCTAGTTTTTCTTTTGACATGGTTTGGATTCTCTCTGGACTGATTATCTGCTTTGTTTTGAAATTTGAGAGGTAGAGCAGTATAATTTTGCTAATTTTCCTCTTGATATGATGGGGTAGAAATTTGGCTAGTCTTCATGGAGTAGATAGACCTAGATGTGAATTCTAGCACTTATTAATGTTGGATGAGTAACTTGAACTCTGAGAGCTAGTTTACTCATTGGTAAAGGGTGGTTAGTGATACCCAACTCATTTCAAGATTGGATAAGGATGTAATGAGGTAACAGGTGAAGTGCCTGGCAAAAGTAAACACACAATACATACTTCCCTTTGCCTCCTCTCCATAAAGTAATAGAGTAATAGCAGTTTGCCTCTTTAAGTTTCTCTCTCTCCCTGTGTGTTTGATTCTTGCTGATTTAATACTGAGCCCAGGCAGAGATGCAGTGTTACATATTTTTTTTAATTTATAAGCGGCAGTATAAATGTTTAATACAGTTAACAAGTTAAAAATCTTATTTAAACTATATAATTTCCGTTTTAACCAATTATGTGTGGAATTTATTATGATTTCTGGGCTCCCATTGCCTCTAATTTTAGATTTCAGATTATTTATACTAGACCTGGGTCCCTGTCAGAAGTACTAGTTGTGTGGGACTCCTCTGTGCTAAATTTGGGTTAATACACTTATTTATGTGACTATGCTGAGGGCTAAAACTCAAATGGATGTCTTTAGACATGGGAATGTCTTTAGTCTATCCAACAGTGCTGAAATTCAGCCATTCGTAAAGATATAGAAAAGCTGTTTGGGTTAGACCATCAAGCAGTTTGAAAAAATGATCTTTTAAAGAATCATTCACAAATTCCTGTATTCTTTAAAAAAGATTTCACTGATGTGATTGAGGATGGTCAGGACATATTATTTTATCCCATATCTTGAAACTCAGAAGGAAATTTTTTTGCTGAAGACTAGGAAGAATGTTGAGCTGCTATGAGCTGAACAAATCGTGTTTTAGTTTTGAAGTAATTGTAAAAATAGATTGAGTATGGTATTGCTATTGTACTCACCATTATGTTTGTCATAAAAAGAGATTGCAAGTAATTTGCGATATTACAGATGTATGCACCGAGGAGCAATCTTTTATTGACTATCAGCTCTGGGCTAGATACTGAGCCAGGCACAAGTGATACAAGGAAGAATGACATTACTCTCAAGGTACTTAAAAAATGTGGTGGAAACATAAAGGAAAAAAGAGTAGATTCTGATCTCATTGACTTCCACATGCTAAGCAACAACTCTTTCTGTGTTTATTTAGCATGTTTATTAGAGTTATAACTTCCCTGCAACAAGAAACTTCAAGTTTGGGTACAAATTATTTGGAGTTGTGTGTGTGAGTGAGTGTGTGTGTGTGTGTGTGTGTGTGTGTGTAGGGGGGAGGAGCCAGGCTATGGTTTTAATATTCCCTTCAAGGGATGTACCCACTGATCTGGCTGCTTCCAACTAAGTGCCATTTTTTAGGGAGGGTGCCATTTCTTAAAGGTTCCACCACTTTCCAATAATGCCATGGATGTGGGGGGGGGACCAAGTCTTTAGCACATGCCTTTGGGGGATATTTCAGACCCAAACTGTAGCAGTATGTAAATAAAATCAGACTTCTGACAAGGGACAAATAGCTTAAAAGTAATAGTCAAGATTCAGAATGAAACTTAAAAGTGATAGTTTAAATCTGAGACTAGAAGGAGGTGAGAGAGTGTAAAAGGAAGTGTAGAGGTCTGAGAGTATCACATAACAAATTGTATGGTTTCTCATTATGTCTTTGTCTAATCCAGAACTTTTTAGAAAAATCAACTGAAAGAGAAACTCGTCAAGAATACGCTCTGGCTATGATCCAGTGCAAAGTTCTGAAACAGTTGGAGAACTTGGAACAGCAGAAATATGATGATGAAGATATCAGCGAAGACATCAAATTTCTTTTGGAAAAGCTTGGTGAGAGTGTCCAGGACCTTAGGTATGTTATTATTTTTAAAATTCTTATATACTGGATTTGTTGGGTGTTTGACTGGCATAGGTTTTTGGGGGGATCGGATGGGGGGGTTCTTGCTGTGGTGCCGAGGCCAGTCTTGAACTCCTGGACTCCAGGGATCCTTCTGCTTCAGTCTCCCAAGTAGCTAGGATTATAGTTGCACATGCTGACTTGCATAGTTTTTAAAGAAAATCTGAATAGGTTTCCAAATATGAATAAGAGATTTCCCTAAAATATGCTATGTCTTCTGTTGAGACATAATTTTTGCATGGTAACAGTTGATTAGACTATGTGTTTTCTTATTTGGGGAGATTCACATCATTCTATTAATATGATGGAATGGGTATAGCTAGTTTATATCTATTTTTGTTGT
>PVJO010018957.1:14294-35507 GCA_004026905.1 Hystrix cristata | reverse complement strand
TTTGTTACATGGTTGCTATTAAAAACAAAAATAACATAAAACAGTGTCAAGTAAGATATTTGAAATTTGGTTCTATGGCCCTGGCAAAATCCCCACTCATTTCGTGAACAGTTTTTCAGAAATACATGGAGCAATCAATATATAAGGTGAACGTTTAAATAAAGGAATATATGACAGTGAAAGTCCCAATACCACTAAACCCCGTCAAAATACTCCTGCTCGCTTCAGACACACCCATCCTTTTTGCCGCTTTCTGAACCATTCGTGGAAGTCTTTTTTTGTGTCTTTACAAGAGGTTATTAAAACCTCTCTGCATGCTGCTGGTGAGTGGCACCCAAGAGACAGGCTGACTAGTACATACATTAAGATGTGTCCTCATCCTCCTTACTGACTGGAACTGGCACCGTGCCGGTTTGGTTTTCCCCCAAAATCAAAATGATCATGAAATGTAAATGCTTTGAATCCATTCAGGACACAGAGGCAGCTGTGACTGCAACTAACTGCCTTGCTTGCAGTTGCAAGGAAATTCTGTTTTCTTATCTGGCTGCCCTCATTGCCATTCTCTAAATTTGGATGGTCACCAGTGTCTCAGGTGTTTATTGATGCTTAGCTCAAAACTCGCCCATGGTTTTCCCACTTTGTAATCTGAAGCTGGTACTTGCAAACCATCGTTTCATTTTTTATTCTTTTTTAGGGGGTGGGGTGGCACAGGGATTGATACCAGACCCTTTGCACTGAGCTACATGCCCAGTCATCTTTTTCTTTGTATTTTGTTTTGAGACCCTGTCTCGCTAAGTCTCTAAGTTGCAGTGGTTGAGCTTGACCTTGCGATGTCCTCAGCCTCCCAGAGTGCCAGGATTAGAGGCCGGAGCCATGACGTCTTGGCACCGGAAGTGGGCTCCTGCGTCGTACGTTACAGCGTCACGTAGGGGGCGTTTCCGGACTGACTACTTTTGGTTTGCGTGATAGTCTTTGTACCGCGTCACACTGACTGGGTCGGGTCAGTGTGTGGCCGCAGCCCGCGGCGTTGTCGGTACGGAGGGCTGAATCGTGAGTTCTGCTGAGCGGCTTCCAGGGCCTTTCGTCTTCGGGATGGTGGTAGGTGACAGACCTGACTCCCTCTTTTCAGAAGTTAAATCTTAGCTTTGCCGGGCGGGGGGAGGGGGTAGGTTCTCCTTGGAGTTTCTAGAATGTTCTATGCTCGTGTAAGTGCTGCGGGCTTTCCTCAGGTGGTATTTGCTGTATTTTGAGTTTCCTAACTACATTTCAGCAGTTACCCACCTTGTGCCTCTAGAAGAATTCTTTGTTTTTTCTTTTCTGTTTCCTTCTGGGTTTTTTTTTTTTTCATGTCTTTCAGTTTCCTTTGCTTTTTTTGCTCTCTGAATCCCAGTCTTTCCTGGGTGGGATTGGGGTTCTCCTTGAAGTTCCTAGAATGTTCTATGCTTGTGCACATGCTGTGGGCTTTCCTTAGTTGGTATTTGCTGTACTTTGAGTTTTCTAACTACATTTCAGCAGTTACCTTGTGCCTCTAGGAAAATTCTTCGTTTTTTTCTTTGCTTTCTCTGTTTTTTTCTCTTTGTATTTATTTATTTATTTATTTATTTTGGTACCAAGTCTTTCGGTTTCCTTTGCTCTTTTGCTCTCTAAATCTCAGTCTTGCCCAGGTCGGATTGGGATCTCAAAGTTTCTAGAATGTTCTGTGCTTGTTCAAGTGCTGTGGGCTTTCCTCAGTTGGTATTTGCTGTCCTTTCAGTTTCCTAACTACATTTCAGCACTCACCCACCTTGCACCTCTGGAAGAATTCTGTTTTTTTTTTTTTCTATATTTCTCTATGTTACCTTCTTTCTCTGTTTCTTTTTCTCTATCTTACTCTTGTTTTTCTTTTCTGGCTTGTCTTTGTCTGTCTTTCTCCCTTCCACCCTGCCTTTTTTATTAATTTGTTTCTTTCTGTTCTTCTGTTTTTCTCTTTCATTCTCTCTTGCTCTTCTCATCCTTTTTTTTACTTTTTTATTTTGTTGTTTTGTGTTCCTGTATTAAATTGTTTTTCAAACTTTTTTCCTTGGTCTCATTTCTCTATTCTCCTTTACTGCTTATTTCTGCATCTCCCTTCCTTTTTCTCTTTTTTCCTCTCTTTAATTCCCTCCTTATCTCTTTCTTCCTCTCTCCTTCCATATCTTGCTGTCTCCATCTCTCTCTCCATTCTTTGCTTCATTTTTTTGTTTTGACTGGAAATTGAAGGAATGCCTATCTCTAACTCTTTTTTCTTTGTTTTTCTTCTTCTCTCTCTCACTTTCTCACTCTTGCTCTTTCCTCTCCTCCCACCTTGCAAGATGTAGTCTCTGGGAAGTTTCTAGAACATTGTGTGGTAGTGCTTTCTTCAGCCCTGGAATTGAATGTTTTCTCCTGTAGATTTTTGTTACAGTTTGAGTTTCCTAACTATATTGTAATTGTTACCCAGTCTTTTGCCTGGAAAAGACCCCCCCAACCCGATACCCCCCAACCTACCCCCTGACACCCCCTCACCCTCCCAGCATTCAACCCCTGATACTCCCACCCCACATCCATCTCTACCTTTGTCTAGGTCTTTGTTTTTCTGTCTTCTTTCTGTATTTCTTTCATTTTCCTTATTTTTTTTTTTCCTCATTCTCTTTTTTCCTTTTTTGGACTCTTTCCCTACTTCCTTCTTCTTCCTTTTTCCTTTTTCTCTACTTCTGTTTTTCTTTCTTGCTCCCCCTATTTTTTCTCGCTTTCTCTTTTGCCTTCATTCTGTATTTCTACCTAATTTGTTTTTTCTTTTGGTTTCTCTTTTCTCTTTCTCTTTCCTTTCTCTCTTTCTTTCTGTCTTCCTGCATTTCTTTTTTTCTTTTTTCCATCTTTGTTTCTTTTCTTCTCTCTGTACTTATGTATTTCTTTCATATTCCTCACGTTTTCTTTCTTGCTTTCTCACTTTCTTTTTTCTTTGTCTTTTTGTCTTTCCTTTCTGGATTTTGGTATTTCTTTTCTTTGTTTCTTTCTACTTCTTTGTTTTTCATTCTTTATTTTGCTCCCCCTTGCTTGTTTGCTTTTTAGTGGAATTTGAAGGAATGCCAAGTCATATATCCAGCCCCTTTTCTGATTTTTGACTTGTTCTCACTTATTTGCCTGGGCTCTTCTCGAATTTGAGAGACCCCTGCCTCAGACTCCCAAGTAGCTTGGGTTACAGATGAGCGTCCTGGTGTCCATTCAGCATCAACATTTTTTCCAGTATTGGTGATGTAACCCACGGTCCTTGCATCACTGAGCTACATCCCCAGCTATTTTTATTTTATGTTGAGATATAGACTGGTGAAGTTTCCCAGATTCAGCAGGAATTGGTGATCATTCTGCCTCAGCCTCCCTCACTGTTGGAATTACAGTACTATGCCAACAAGCCCCATTAACAATTGTTTATATTGTGTTTACTGACATCTCTATTGTGATTCCTGTTTTATGATTGGAGCCTGATTCTGATTCTGATTCTGACTCTTCCCCTTTCTCTATATCCTTCGTTTATAAATCTCCCCCACATTCCTGTCTTTAGACTTTATCTTTATCCTTAGCTAAGATTCCAGATTAGCATGCTCACTTGTAAACTAGCTTTGATTTTTGTCCATCATTTCTGTTTCTTGGATTCCTTATTTCTGTAAAAAAAAAAAAAAACCAAGAAAGAAAACCCCCCAAAATCATTACAGTGCTCCTGGTTTGCAAATCACAAACCTAAGTTATCTTTGAATCCTGAAGGCAAAGGAGATGGATGTGTCTGTTAATGGTATCTTTTTATTCCAACTCTTGTACAACAGTCTTGTAATTATCTTTTCCTTTTCTAATTGATACTGCCAGAAGTTAGGACCCACTGTAGAGCCCAGAAACACTTCTGATATCCTAAGATATAACTTGGAAAGTCTTGTAGTTTTCGAACCCGTCTTTCTCAGAAACCTATAATGGAGCCCCATTCCCTAATGAGCACCAACCACAGACCTTTGCCTAACATTCAGGTCCCTCCCTGAAATGGAATGAGCTTAATGTTACTAAACCTCTGAGTTCTGTGCTCTTTCTCTAGCAAATTAAACAAGTTGCTATTTTCTGTGTATCTCTGAATTTTTTTCACCTTTATCTTTTACCCTGAAAAAGCCATTTGGAACTTCCCCGTGGTGTCTTTTCAATGCACTCTCTCATCTAGAAAGAAATTCCTGTCTTTTATTGTTTGATTCTGTATACAGTTTACCTACACGTGTTTCACTATCTACAGTTACATCACAGTATTCAGTTGGGGAAACATCAGTTATATCCAGCTCCTAGGGAATTGAAACCTGGAACTAGTTGCCACACTTCTCTTGAGAAAGGCTGCTTAGGGGAGCTGGAAAAGAAGTTTGGCAGGACAAATGAAGGGACTCAGGGTCCAAGGGTAAATTACCATTGAGTCATAGGCAGGAATGGGATTGGGAACTGTTATGGCTTATGTCTAGATGTCTCCCCATGCCCTTGTAGGTGGGGCTTTTGGGAGTAGCTGAATTATGAATGTGTGATACTGTATCATGGGTGTGAGATACTGGATTAGTCCTCTGATTGGTTTAGCATAGTTCTGGGTGTGGATGATGGATTTGCTGAAGAGGGAATACCCACCCTGGATGTGGTTTGTAGCCTGGATGGACTAAAAAGAGAAAGAAGGAGGAGGCTGCACTGCTTCCTGGCTGCTATGTCATGATCTGTTTCTCCTCTGCCATGCCTCCCTGCCTTGGACCCAGTTGACTACAGACTGAAACCTCTACAAACTGTGAATTTGAATAAATCTTTTCTCCTTTAACTTTTGGGTGTTGGGTATTTTGTCCTAGCAACAAGAAAGTAATTTAAGACAGGAAGCCAGGATGAGATAGCTCAACCAAAGGAACATGATTTTGAAAATGCAGATATGTACTGGCATCAGAGTGTCATCAATAATGACATAATCCATATAGTTAGCAGTACTGTGTTTGTACCTCAAAATGTGTTCAGAATATAAATTTCATTGTATGTGTTCTTACCACACAAATACACGCACAAAGGGACACAAGAAACTTTGAAAGGGTTAGACATGGCTATTACCTTAATTATGATGGTGTCATCTCTGGTATTTTCATATTTCCAAACTTAGCATTTTGTATGCATTAAATTTTTGTAGTTCTCCATAGATGAATTATATCTCAGTAAAGCTGTTAAAAAGAAGGAAATGAGCAAAGTGCTATCTAGTACTTGATGTTCAGGGGCAATTCTCCACCTCATACAAGGATGTCAGGCCAAAGAGGAGATATAACTCAAAGTTACCAGAACCAAAAAGGAAGAACAGGGGCCAATGTAGAATCCAGTCATAAACTCTGGAGCCCCCTGTAGGAGACATAAATGCTAAGCACATTTCTAAAAGAGGAACGTGTGTGTAGTGGAAATGTGAGAATCTTGGATATAAGAATTAAAGTACAAATTAAGAGCAAAACAAAGGATTGATAGAAGGAAACAGGGAAATAGATCTTTTGCAAATGGGAAGGGTGGGGAGATATAAAAAGATTTAAACTGTGTCATGCACATATACCAAATACCAACAATGAATGTAAATATTATATGTCATAAACGTGAACTAAAAATAATAGAAACAATAATAATGAAAATGGGAAAAGGGGATTTAGAGATGGAGGGAGGTGGGTGGGGAGGGGAGCGGATTAGAAAAGAATCAAAATGTGATACGTACATGTACCTACCCTAAGATGAATGTAAATGTTATGTACTAATAAAAATTTTAAAAAGAATTAATATCCTATATGAGAATCAAAATAGGAAAGTATGTATTTCTTTAGATCTGGACTTCCAAAGGCTGAAGTCTGTTACATATTTCCTGCCATAGATTAGATTTGAGTCACTGTTGATTTTACTGATAAAGGCAATAAAATCTGCCACATTACTTTTGTCTCTGACAAATACTTTTGCTATATGTATGTTGCCTTCTAGATTGGTTTGCAAGTTCCTTAGCCTAGGTTTTTATCTGATTCACTTGCATTGTACCTGATTCAGTGCATTTCCTAGAGTGAAAGTGCTGTTTGTTGAGTGAAGAGAGGAACAGGCCTGGATCTTGGATTGCAAAAACAAGGACTGGGCATGGTAGTTGGGGGTGAAGAAGAAGCTGTGGATTCAAGTAGCAAAGTTTTCGTCCCCCAAATCTACACAGACAGTGATGAGAGGTGAGGAGCCAACACTGAAGAATGGTGAGAGAGGTACCATGATGGGATAGGCTCAGCTGTATTAAGGCAATCGAAGTCCTAATCTGGCAAGGTCAGCAGAGAAAGGGGTGTTTTGTGAGATCCCCTGGCTAGGTATGTGTATGAGGGAGATTATATGTATGTATATAATATATATTTAGAGGTCACATATATGTCATAGAGAGTGGAGGTCAGAGTGTGACTGAAAATAGAAACTAAATAATTTAGGAGATAATTACATGCACAACCCAGTGAATATCTAATCTAGGGATTGTCTTACTTTTCTTGTTATCAAGACAAAATACCCAACACCCAAAGTTAAAGGAGGAGAGATTTATTTGGCTCACAGTTTGTAGAGGTTTCAGTTCATAGTTGGCTGGCTCCAAGGCAGGGTGGCATGGCAGAGGGTCATCACAGAGGAGAAAGAGCTCATGGCAGGCAGAAGGCAGCCAGGTACAAGTGACAAGCAGCGACCTTCTTTCTGTCCAGGCTACCCACCTTTAAGGCAGGTAGCACTCACACCCAGGGTAGGGTGGCCTGAATCCTAGCATTGCACCATGAATCAATTCCAGCATCACATCCTTGATCCCAGCACTCCACACCCTAGATCCAGCCACCTCTAAAAAGCCCCACTTATGACTGCGTGAGACTTTGGGGGGACATCTAGATTCAAGCCATAACAGGGATTTCTTATAAATTGCTATGAAAAACAAAATTATGAACAAAATCAGTGTTCATTAAGGTATTTGAAATGTGACTCCATTCCACTGGCAAAGAACCACTAATTTTGTGATCAGTTTTTCAGAAATACAAGCGATGACCAGTATATAAACTGAATGTTTAAATAATAATATTTATGACAGTGTAAAGCACCGTGGCGTTAATCCACCTCAAAATACTCCCCTTCACTTGGCATGCACTTATCCTATCCCATTGTTTTTACCACTTTCTGAAACACTTGTAGGAGTCCTCTTTGTGAATGTCTTTGCAAGTAATGATTAAAAATATGGTGAATGCTGCTGCCAAATGATACCCAAGGAGATGCAAGGCTGTAAGAACATTGCAGTGTGTCTTTTTCCATCTTATTCACTGGACCTAGGACCTTTAGACTTTTGACTCTCCCCCAAAGTCAAAATGATTATGAAAGGAAAGCTTTGAATGGATTTAGAACATTAAGCATCCAGGAAAGCTCAACTAAAGACACTTATGATTGAGGACTCCCAGACCTGTTTCAGAAAGTTCCAAGAATGATGGGATAAGTGTATTTGAAGAGAGAGTATTTTTAGGAGAATTGTAACAGTATGTCTTTTAGTCTAATAAATATTTTAAAATTTATACATACACCATATTTTTTGATCACATCTCCTACATCCAAAATTTTTTTTTCTTGCAATACTGGTGATTTAAGCTAGGACCGTCACACTGAGCTAATTCTCATTCCCTTTTTAATCTTTGAGATAGGGTCTTGCTAATTTCCTAAATCTGCACATTGGGCTAGAACTTGCTATCCTCCTGCCTCAGCCTCCTAGAAGACTGGGATTACAATCATCCACCAACATTTGGGGCCAGCGGAATTGGATTCCATGTTACATTCTGCCAGTGGGGGTGCCAGAAGACTGTAATTCTTGTTTGCATATTTCTTCATAGTGTGTCACCCAGCTGCATTGGCTTGCTGAGTGGCTGATCCCCTTGGTGTTCTTCGTACAGTGGGCTGATTGCTCAGTTCTGCTGAAGGGCTTCCTGTGCGTTTCCACCTCTCTGGGGTGGTAGTTGATACATGTCATCATTGCCTCAGAGGTCTGAATTTTAGCATCGTGGGGTGGGAGTGTTGTCAAAATTTCTGGGTCTTTTGAAGTTCATTCTTTCCTCAGGCCTGGAAGTAGCTCGGGCTTTCTGCAGTAGCTGTTTGTTGGACTTTTTCTATTATTCTTTTCTTTTCTTTTCTTTTTTCTTAAAGAACTGGAGATTGAAAGAGCACTGAGGCACATTCCCAGCCTTTCCCTTGTGATTTTTTTTTTTTAATATAGGGTTTTGTTAGTTGCTCAAGCTGGCTTAGAATTTGTGATCTTCCTGCCTCAGCCTCCCAATTGGGTGGGATTGCAAGTGTGCAACACCATGCCCACTCCATGTAAACAGGCTTATTTTTTTCTTTTCTGGTACTAGAGATGGGACCAAGAGTTCCTCTATCATTGAAGCCCTTTTTATTTTTGTTTGTTTATTTTTTGGCATTTTATTTATTTATTTTTGAGATAGGGTCTTACTATGTAGTTCAGGTTGGTCTTGAACTCAGTATGTAGCCCAGGCTGACCTCGAAGGAGTGATCCTTCTGCCTCAGCCTCCTGAGTGCTGGGATCACAGGTGTGTGCCACCATACCTGGCCTTGTTTTTTATTTTGAGACAGGAACTTCCTGAGTTGCTGAGGCTGGACTGGAACTGGCAATCCTCCTGCCTCAGTCTCCCTCACTGCTGGCATTACATGGGTGCACCATCATACCTGGCTAATAATTCTTCATATTCTGTTTTCTCTATTCAGATGGCTGGTGAATTTCTGTTTCCTGACTAGAACCTGATAGAGATTTTAATCTCCGCCCTTAACTATCTATACTATTATTTATAAATCTCCCCCGTGTCCTTGTCTTTCCAATTTATACGTTCATCCTTACCTACAGTTCCAGGTTAGCATGCTTAATTTTAAGCCTGTTTTCACTTTTTTCCATCATTCTCCTGAATTTCTTATTTCTGTCGAATACACAGTACCATGTTTCTGGTTTGTAAGTCGCAAACCTAAGTTATCTCTGAATCCTAAAGGCAAGGAAGAAGAATATATAAGTTATTGACATCTTATCTTTTCATTCCCTTCTTGTAGAACAATCTTGTAAATGTTTCTTCTTATCCTTTGCCATTTTGACTCCTACAAGACAGGTACCCATTGTAGGTGTCCAGATACATTTCTGATATCCTAGCACATACCTGGCAAAATACAGCTCTGATTTTGCCTGTCCTCCTCAGAGACCTATAGTGGCTCCCTGTTTCCTAGTGAATGCTATCCAAATTCCTTCGCCTCACATTCTAGGGCAATTCTCCACTGTACACAAGGATGTCAGTCAGGTCTAAGAAAAGACCTAACAGTGAAAGTTGCCAGAATCAAAAACCGTAACTTCTGGAGGCTCCAGTAGGAGACTTGGATGCTAAGCACATTTCTAAAAGAGGATTGTGTGTGCAGTGTAAAAGTAAGAATCTTGGATATAAGTATTAATGTCCCATATGAGAATCAAATGATGAGAAAATGTAGATAGTTGCTTACATCGGGACTTTCAGGGGCTGGAGTCTGTTACATGTTTTCTGCCATAGATTGGATTCATCCTGGAATCTAGATTGCTGTTGATTTTATAGGTAGGGCAAGGTCTGACATATTTTTTCCCCCTGCTCATTTCTTCTCTGTGTCACCTTCTCCACTGGTTTGCAGGCTACCGATGGCAAGATTTTATCTGGCTCCCTTCGCGTGGTACCTAATCCAGTGCATTCATAGAGTGAAAGCGGTTGGTTAGTATTTGTTGACTAAAGAGAAGAATAGGTGTGCATCTTGGACTGAGAAAATAAGGAATGGAAACGTGGTGTTGGGTTTTAAGGAGGAGCTGTGACTCAAAGGGCAAAGTTCTGATTCCCAAAACCTGCACAGGTAATAATGGAAGATGAGGAGCCACCACTAAGGAAGGCTGAGAGAGATGTCAGTATGGGGTAGCTCAGCTGTATTGAGATAATGCAAGTCCTAACTTGACACGGTGGGCTGAGAATGGGAGTTGTGGGGTGTTCCCGGGCTAGGTATGTGTATGAGGGAGATTCTGTATATGTATATAATGTGTAGATGCCACCTCTACATTGTAGAGTGCAGGAGTCAGAAGTGACTGTAAACAGAAGCTTACGTGCACAACACAGTATATATTTAATTTAGGGATTTGTTGTAGGTTTGCTGTAATAAAACAACAAAAATCAATGTCTAGTAACAACTTGTATGAAATTTGTTTCATTCCACTGGTAAAAAGCAATAATTTTGTAGAGTACATCCACAAACTCATGTGAGTATGTGGGTTTTGGTGCTTTTTTTGCCCTTACCGGGTTGAACCCAGGGCCTTTGTACTGACCTACATCTCTAGCGTTCTCAGCCCCCTTCTGAATGTTGAGACAGGGTCTTGCTAGCCAAGTTGCCCATGCTGGTCTTTATTTATTTATTTATTTTCAGCGATTTAATCCTAGCATCTTTAATTTTTTAAGTACATGTTTGCAGTATATAATTACATTCATACTGGCAAGTTGGTATATATATATATATATATATATATATATATATATATATATATATATATATAAAACACATCTTGATTCCTTTTACTTCCCCTTCTCTTCTCCACCCTCCCCACTCCCTCTGTCTGTTGGTCCCTTGCACATTTGCAAAAGATCTATTTCCTATTATGTCTTTTATTTTGCTCTTTATTTATACTTCGGGTTTCTCATATAAGAGGAACCATGTGATATTTAAACTTGTGTGTCTGATTTATTTTACGTAACATCTCCAGCCGTCTTAAATTTTTTATTTTGAGGCAGGGTCTTGTTAAGTTTCCACTTTGCCCAAGCTGGGCTCAATCTTGTGATCCTCCTGTATCAGTATCTAGTGTTCTGGAACCACATGCATGGGCCACCATCCTTTGCCCCATTTTTAGTTTTAGTTGTTTTTATCTTTTAAAAAAGGAAGCAAGTTGTGTGGAATATTTGCAGACTTCTTTCAAATAATACTGTCTTGCTGAGATTCATCCCTGTAGGGGTGTGATGCTGTGGTTTATTCATTTTGACTTCACATATATTCTATTATATGCATATAGCACAGGGGATTAATTTACTCTTCTGTCATTTATTATTTGTGTTGTTTTCAGATTTTTGCTATTGAGGACAGTGCTACTATAACCAAACATTTACAACTTCTAAGATATACGTGTAAGAGTTTCTCTGAGGTATATTGAAATGTACAATTATTGCAGCATAGACTATGTGAATGTTCAATTTCATAGTACAAGGTTAAATTATTTTCTTGAGGGACTATACCAATTTACAGTCCTAATGGCAATGTGCACAATAAGAATAAAAAGGTTGTGTTGATCTGTATTCTTGTCAGCACTTTATATTGCCAAACATTTTTGCCAATTAAAGAGTGTAAATAGCATCTTGTTGGGGTTTTGATTTGATTTACCCTGGTTGTTAAAGATGTTGAACATCTTTTTACATGTTTGTTGGTTATAGGTTTTCTCTTCTGTGGCATGTCTCTTCCTTTCTTTTGCTCATTTTTTGTTTGGTTGCTTGGGATTGTCTTATTTATTTCTAGGAATTCTTTATATATCCTAGTTATGTAATTTGCAAATGTTTTCTCCCAGTTTGTAATTTAAGTGGGGGACTATATCTACACTCATTGCTCTATTCTAGTACCATATACTGTATTGCTCTAATTACTGTAGCTTTATAATTAGTCCTGAAGTCTAGGAGACCAAGTTGGTTTTCTACTTCAAAATTATTTTGACTGTTTTGGTCCTTTCCCTTTAAAAGTATAATTCTGTTTGCCTCATATGGGAGTGATTGATGTTATCCTCCCCCGTGACCTCAGAATATCTTGGCTATATCTCTAGTCATTTGTGGTTTTTGCAACTTGGTTGAAAAGGGATTCTAGCTGTCATATGCTGTAGTAAGTAGAAGTCAAGGGTGCTGTAAAGTACCCTATGATATGCAGGCAATACCCCAGAACAAAAAATTATTTGATTCTGAATAACAGTACTGTCAAGGGTGAGAAACCCTGGTATAAATTTTAGAGTCAGCTTATTGGAGTTTTTGAAAAAAAATGTCATTTAAATTTTTATTGAAATTGCACTGTATCTACAGATTAATCTGGGAAATACTAATAGGTTAATCATTTACAGTTTCTTTGTGAACCAACTTTAAGTTTTGACAGTTTCTGTTCTATATGAATTTTCCATTTTGTTGATATTCTCCCTTGCTTTTTTCTTTCATTGTACTGTACTTTCCTTGAGTTGATTCTTTTCTATTTTTTTAAGTTAGCTCATTAATTTTAAGCCTTTCCTATTATCTAAGTATCTAGGGCCATAAAATTAAGTCACAAAGGGCATAACCAAGCACCTGTCTTTTGTTTTCTGATTCTGAACACATACCTTTTATCTTTTCCTTATTAATAGCCTGTTTTCCTACTTCTGTTTTTGTTACCTATTCCTCGTGTGTATAGGACTGTTATTTCTTTATAGGTGAGTAGTCTTTTTCTTTTTTTAATCCCCTGTTGGGTTCTTTGCTGGTGCCGCCACTGCTGTTGTTGAAATACTGTGACTTTTTTTTTTTTTTACCAAAAACATGTATTGGTATATTGTATATATAATGATCACATTTATCATAGTTATTTTGTACCTGTACATGATGTATCTTGGTCCCCCGTCCCTTCCCCACCCCTCCCTTCCGTTCCCCCTTTCCTTATTTACAGCGGGTTTATTTACATTTTTCCATTTTTTCCCTTTTCCCTTTATTTTCCTTTTTTCTTCCTTCTTTTTCCCCTTCTTCCTTTCTAGTTCTCCTCTCTTTTGAATATTACCTTTCTTTTACCTAATATCTATTATGCCTCTTTGTTTTTGTGTACACTTATGGTTTCTATGTCATAGCAAAGAAACAATTTGATGTGTACTCATGAGTGACTGATTTATTTCGCTTAAGAGTATGTTCTCAGGGTGCATCCATTTACCTACAAATGACTCTAGTTTATCCTTTTTTATGGCAGAGTAGTACTCCATTGTGCAGAAAAACCACATCATCTTTAGCCATTCCTTAGTTGTTGGGCATTTGGATTGTTTCCAAGACTTAGCTGTTACAAATTGTGTTGCTATGAACATGGTTGTCCATATATCTCTTGAACGTGCCCGATCTCATCTGACCTTGGAAACTAAGCAGGGTCGGGCCTGGTTAGTACTTGGATGAGAGACTGACTTTTTTTTTAATCTGGGTCTCATGATTGTTTAGGTTGAGTTAGCAAGTACATATTTTCAGGAAGGAGTTTTGGGTCCAAAAATTAGGAAACCTCATCCTCAGTTCACTCAGAAAACCAAGATGTAAACAGTCAGTAAAACCATGTAGAATTATGTCTGATTATGTAATGTAGGAATTGGCAAAATTTTCAGTCAAAACCTTAGGTCAGTACTTTTTATTTTAGATCATGGCATACAGAATAAAAAGACTTTGAGGGTGGAGAGTCCTCATAACTTCCCGTGGGACTTTAAATTTTTTATTTTAATTAACACATAATAGAATAAGGCTATCTTTAGTTGTCTTTATAAGCTGCATAGTCTGTTGGAGGTTCTTTTAATGCTGATTAATTTTATCTCTGTTTAAAATCTAGCTGGGCCTGGTGGTTCATGCCTGTAATCCCGGCAGTTTGGAGGCTGGGGCAGGAGGATTGCCATGAGTTCCAAGGCCAGCCTGGGGTACCTAGTGAGTTCAAGGCCAGGATGAACTACATGGTGAGACCCTGTCTCAACAACAACAAAAAAAACCAAACTAAAACAAACAAATAAATAAAAATGAGGTAAATGAAATAAAAATCTTAACACCTAAGGCTGAGAGCATAGCACTGTGGTAGAATGTTTGCTAGGCATGTGCACGAGCCTGGGTGAGTGGGAAAAAAATTTTGCCAGCTATTCCTCTAACAAAAGACTAACACCTCGAATATATAAAGAACTCAAAAATATCAGACCCCCAAAATTTAAAGACCCAATCCAAAAATGGGCAGCTGAAATGAATAGAAACTTCTCAGGATAAAAAGCATCATGCCACAACAATATATGCACACCCATGTTTATAGTGGCACAGTTTGTAATAGCTAAATCTTGGAAACAGCCCAAATGCTTGTCAGCTGATGAATGAATAAAGAAAATGTGTGTTTTTTTAATACAGTGGAGTACTACTCTTCCATAAGAATGATAAGCTTGAGATATTTCTAGATAAATTGATGCATCTTGAGACCATACTCTTAAACGAAATAAATTGGACATATATGTTTAAATACTGCATTGGTTTTCTGGTGTGAGAAACTGAAAGTGTAAATAAAGACTAAAATGTATTATATTGGGAAAGGGAAGAAATTGTTCAAATGGGAAGGAGAACAAGGGAGGGGGAAGGGGAAAGGAATGGAGGGACGAGAAATAAGGAATAGAAGGAAAAAATGGAAACAAAGCTTTTGTAAATAAGGAGGGAGGAGGGGTTGAAGGGAGGGAAGGGGAACGGAAAAAAAACAGCAGCAAGATATATATCATGTACAGGTACAAATCCCATATGATGAATGTTATCACTATGTATACCTAAAATGTACCATTACAATTAAATTATTTTACAAAGAAACAAAATAAAATAAAATAAATTAAGAGTAGCGCTTCATAAGAAAGCGGTGTAAGTAGGACTCAGCTGAGAGTCCTGCCAAATAAATTGGGTCTCACATGCAAAGAAAAAAAAGAGCCTGGGTTTGACTCCTCATCACACAGAAAAACCCTCTAATACTCAATTTTAATACTAAAGCAGTTTTGAGATTGCTGTCATTTATAGCTATAATTGTTAACCATTGCTGCTCATCCGAAATCTGGGAATTTTTTAAAACTATCAATGCCGCCAGACGTGCCTGTAATCCCAGCACTTGGGAGGCTGAGGCAGGAGAACCACTGTATATCAATGCATATGCCCCTATATATATGGAAAGGGAAGATTTTATATATCTACATATATATATATATATATATATATATATATATATATATAATCTCCATTGCCAGAGCAGTGAGAATCATTCGGAGTGTTTGCTAAGCATAGATTTGGAAGTCATCTAGTAGATCTGAACAAGGGCTTGGACTCTGAATGATTAGCGAGTGCTGTAGGTGATTCTTATGATCAAGTCTGCCTAGGAAACACTGATTTTGACTACAGCTTATCAAACTTTAATATGTACATAAATAGCCTGGGCATTTTGTTAACAAGAAGATTGTGAGTCAGTAGGTTTGGTGTAGTACTAGGGATTCTGCCTAACAAGCCAAAGCTGCTGGTCCACCATTTGAGTAGCAAGGATATAGAACAGTTCTGTCCAATAGAACTTTCTTTGAGATGAAAATGTTCTGCATTGTCCAGTATGGCAGCCATCCATTAGCCACATGTTTAGCTATATAGCCCTTGAAATGAGGCTGACATGACTGAGGGACTAAATTTTTAATCTTACTTTATTTCAGTTAATTAAAATTTTTTCTTATGATGCCAGAGATTGAATTCAGGGCCTTGCACATGCTGACAAGTGCTTTCTCACTGAGCTAGCCTCCAGCCCCAATTAATTTAAATTTAATTTCCAGTAGCCACATGCGGCTTAGCGGTTACCATATTGGAAGCCAGATTTAGAACATACATCGGCATAACATACTGAATCTAAGTACTGTAGAATCATTTCAGATTAATAAGTTATACTGGTTTCTTAAACCTTTGATTTAAAAATTAACATTTTCATACAGTGAAGACTGCAGGTCTATATTATTTCTAGATGTCTTGATAAAATCATGTTGTCTATATGGTATGCTTTCTAGAAAACTAATATTTATCTCAACTTCTGTGGTTTGTCTTCTAAAGTTTGTTTTTCACTTAAAAGTTTTCCAAAGTCACCAATATATAAGAAAGGGAAATAGGATACCTCATTTATTGAAATATTTATTATTGAAAGAAATTCATCCCAAAATAATCCTGAATGTCCAATTCACAAATAGTAAAACACATTTGGGACTTTTGGCAAGTCTGTGTACCAGGGACTTAAAATACTTAAGGCTGTTCACATCAAAAAACATTTGCAGTCCTTTCCTTAGAGAGACTGCCAGGAAATTGGTCCATATTCCACTGCCAAAATGTTTTATGAAGCTGTAGTGGTTGCCTGTTATTTGTGGAAACTGTGCTAGCAGATGAGTAGACAACAAGGACCCAATTGTTCATGACACTAAACCCTTAATGTGTTGTGTTGTGCTTTGGAAGTTTACAGACTTAGGATTGGTATTTTTTCCTCTTTGTTAGCCAGTGCTATATAATGAAAAAAATTTGCACACTGGATTTACACAGAGCATTCCAAAAGCCATAGATTTCCATGTTCTTTTCTCAGACACATGGTTTGATAGTCCCCACCACTTGATGGCAGAAGTGATGCCATTTGTAGTACTGTGCTACACAGGGCTGGTTGGACCCAGGTCTTAGAAGGGTGGTTGACTGACTCCCTCTCTATAGATGTCCAGAGGCAAGATTTGGAAAGACAACTTTCTGGGAACCTGAGAAGGATAGTTGAAATTTTCCAACAGGAGCTAAATAACTTCTCTGAGAAAAGGAGGGAAATGTTCTCTCTGTGAATTTCTTGTTAGGTTGTGTAATTTCACTGTGTTCTACATTCAAAGTATACAGGGTTTTGTATGTAGGACTACTTTTTAAATTCATTTACATGAATAAGTAAGAATCTATTTGCTTAACAGCTGAGTACCTATTTATGCTTATGTGCAATGTGTTAACTTCATGGGTAACTCTTACCATTAAAATTGTATGTTTAGGGATAGGGATGTGATCCAATTGTAGAATGCTTGCCTAGCATGCGTTGAAGCCCTGTGTTCAATCTGCAGGATGGCCCCCAAAATCACTTGTTTGTTTGCAGAGTGTACGTCTCACAAAGGACCTGGTACAGCAAAGTAGTCTGCACCACTTACTAAAAATGAAGATGATACCAATAGGGATAAATACTAATAGGGATTAATCTTACCAATAGGAATAAATCTCAGGGACATAATGTTGAGTGGAAGAAGTCAGGTACAAAAGACATACTTTTTGAGTCCATTCAGTAGGCAAAACTGGTCAATAGTGATAGGGATCAAAGTAACGATTACTTAAGATGAGAAGTCTAGACTGAGAAGAGTTATAAAAGAAGTTTTAGGGGTGCCATAAATGTTTCTACCGTGATGCCTGTTTGAGTAACTGGGTGTATATGTATGAGCTGTACATTTGTGATTTGTGCACTTTACTGTACATAGGCTTACATGTACAGTTGAAATGAAAAAGGGGATGAGACCACATTTGTTGAAAGTGGCCTTGTGGAATTGTTGATCCACTGCCTACTTGTCCTTATCACTTGCTCTGTGGTTGTGAAACTGATTGCTCTGACTGTTTCCAGCCTCTGTGCACTCCAGCTATGCTTTCCAGGGCTACTTCTGGAGGACCGATGGCCTTTTGTTGGTGCTCATTCCATCTTATGCTGCTCTTGCAGAAGTCACAACTCCATAGGAGAGGTGAGCAGAGCCTTTGGAACTGTAGCAGCTAGAGGGGTTACAGGATCTACAATGGCATAATCTTCAGTGGCTTCCCATTGTCATTGTGACACCTTAGCATGGCACTCAAAGGTGTACTGACGTCTTCATATTTTGCTTGGCACAATGAACCTTTCCCTGATCAGACAGAGAGACCCTGCAGTGACGTTTCATTACTTTGCATTCATGTGGTTCCCTGTGAACTTCTGTGTATGTTTGGCAAACACTGCATTCTTCCCCTCCCAACTCAGATGTACTTTTTTTACCCTCTTAAGAAATAGGCACGTGGGGAACTAATAATTTTGAAGTGTTTATTATCAACCAGAGAGCATCTAAGGACTTTTCACATTATTTTCTTAATCTTTACCCTAAGAACTTCACTGCAAGTTAATTTTTTTTCAGTGCCAGGGCTCGAACTCAGGGCCTCGCGCTTGGGAGGAAGGCACTCTAACCACTGAGATAAATCCCCAGCCCCTCCAAGTCAATTTTATTCACTTTTAGTTCAGAGAATTATAGTGACTCTTTAACATATGACAGGCTGAGACACCCTCGGGTGCTACAGATACAGTCTCTGGTCTGTAAGTCAAAGGCCTTACAGAAATACTTGAGACCATCATCCTCACAGTTGGTTGGCTTGAAATATGAAGAAAATGGCTTCAGTAATGGTCCCAGCAGGAACAATAGATACGGTCATACGGGATTTTGAAGAGAATTCATGGGATTGTTTACAGAGGTGCAGGTTGGATTAAGAAGTGAGGAAGGAGCCCAAGAACTAGTAACTACCGTAAGCTAAAAGCCATCCATACCTGCTCCCCCGTCCTGCTTTTCTGAAGACTGAGTGAGGACCAATGCTGTGAATGACCCATTATCAGAAGCTGTCATTATAGACCCACAGCCACTGCCACTGGAACAGTGATGGCAAACCTTTTAGAGACCGAGTGCCCAAACTGCAACCCCAAACCCACTTATTTATTGCAAAGTGCCAACACTGCAATTCAAGCTGAATACTGAGGTTTTAGTTCAGAAAAAACAACTCATACATTAACATCTTTTGTCTTAAAAGAAAAACACAATGACAGAGCTTTCAGTGATACAGCTTTTTATCGAAAGGTAGACATTTACATTTGGTGTGTTTTTGCACAATTAATGTGATCTTTACTGTTGTACGCATGCTGATAATTTGTCAAACCTTGGCTTTGTTAGACAGCACCAAGGCAGGGTTGCATGGCAGAGGAGAATTGCTCATGGTGGCAGGAAGCAGAGACAGATCAAGGGAAGAGGAAAGGAGATACACCCTTCCAGGCCATGCCCCCAGTGACCCAACTCCTCCAAGAAGGCATCACCTCCCATTAGCTGTAAACTTGTCAGTGTACTAATCCACTGATGAGTATTACCCTACCATGATCCAGTCATCTCCCCAAAGCCCCACCTCATGAGGCTTTGGGTAGACATCTAGATATAAACCGTAACACACAAGGTCTCACTAAATTGCTCAGGGTGACCTCGAACTTGAACTTGGAATCCTCCTGCCTCAGAAATGACTGAGATGACAGGCATGCACCACTTTACCCAGTTGAGAGCCTAGTTCTTTAGAAGATCTTAAAACATGTGTTTTTCTGACTGTCTTTTCTCTGAGTGTAAACTTCTGGAGTATTCAAATCGTCTTATTCATAGTATCTTAGTCTTGGTATCCCTACTTCTAGCAGAATGGTACACAGCGAGCATTCAATAGCTTACTGTTTGCATGAAGGACTGAGTAAATTAATAATGGCCATAGTGTAGTGTGGTGTTCATTGAGGTTATGCCAGGTTTCATAGCCTATAAAATACTTAGCTTGGCCAAAGTCAACTTAAATGTCACACTTTTTTTGGTAAAAGACCAAGTTATTTATTTTTAAAAAGTATGGGAATATGTTAATACTACGTAGTTTTATTGATTTGACATAAGTAGCAGATTTAACTGTCCTCATTTTAAAAAAAGAGCTTGAGGCATGGAAAGATTATAAAGGAAATATAGTTAGTTGATGGTGGCTTTGAGTCCAGACAAGAGCTCTGGGCTCCTGTTGCAACCATGTCCTTCTTTTATGTCAGTCCATAGCCATCTGTTTGGTTAACTTCTTAGGCTTCCTATCACAGACTTCACTTCTTGATATTTTTTAAAGGAAGTTACTATTTTGAAGTTAGGAAAAGAGGTTCATTACAACAAAAAAATTAATGCTAATTTATATCTTACTGATATGTGCTCTTGACTTCCTGAGGAAAAAAGTTAGAGACAAGGATCTGAAGATGTTTGTAAACCCAGTTACTATCTTAGTTATTTAATACCTACTATATGGATTTTTTTTCACTGGGGTGAAAATACAAATGGTGTTCACTAGTTACACCTTGGTTCTTTGGTCAGCCAGGCTTTGCTACATTAATGTGTTATAGGGAGAAAGTGTGAAAACTAGAGAGAGTATTCACCAATCCTATGACATTGATTTTATTATCCAAATAATACTACTTCAGTATAAGCATGTATATTGATAAAATCTAGATTAAACTTGCTTATCTGGGAAAGAAGATTATCTTTTTTCATTGTACTTGACTAATATTAAACTCTAAATAGAAAGCTACAAAAGGAAATAACCAAACACATTTGAGATGCAGGAGGATTTTGAATTGGACTTGGATGGGTAGGGTAATATGTCTTCAAGTTTGCACAGATCTTGGGCTGAGTTGAGAGAACTGTAGGAGCAAATTAACAGGAGCAGATCTGAGGCTTGCTTGAAAAATAAATCATGAGACCCTGGATTTTACCAGCCTAGTTTTTACTCTTTTGGTTCAAAGACTTGCCTTATTTTTGGTTTTCTAGGCAAAATTAGTGGAGTTTCATGATGAAAAATATTCAGTCATCCAGTCTCTCATTCAACAAGTATATGTCAAATTCCTACTATGTACAAGCACTTTCATATAATACAAAAGAATTAGTGATGTTCTGTTCAGAGTCCTTGCCTATGTCTATGTCTTCAAGCGTTTTATCTATTTCATCTTCCAGCAGGTTAAATGTTTCTGTTTTAATATTTAGAACTTTGATTCATTCTGATTTTATTTTAGCACATGGTGAGAGATATGGGTGTAGATTCAATCCTCTGTAGGTGTATAGCCAGTTTTCCCAGCACAGTTTGTTAAGTAGGCTATCTTTCCTTCCGCGTCTGTTTTTGGACTCTTTGTCAAAGATCAGATAGCTGAATGTGCCTGGGGTGGTTTCTGCATCCTCTGTTCCTTACATTGATCCACTTATCTGTTTTTATGCCAGTATCAGAACTATGGTTTTAAAAGTACGTTTTACTCTTCTATACACTAAGTTAAGGAAGTCATGGATGCAAAACTTACACCCAGATTTGGAAAGAATAGTAGACAGAGAAGGCCTGCCAATAGTTTACTTTTGATCAACAGCTCATTGTATTATTTTTTAAGCAAACGTTTGGAATCTGCTTATATCCAAATTCACAACAAGGATGAATCTTTTTCCTTGGTTTTCCGTTTGCTGTGTTTTGTGCAAACAATCGTGGGGCGTTTTAAGGCTATTTTCCTGCG
>PVJO010018957.1:0-14194 GCA_004026905.1 Hystrix cristata | reverse complement strand
TGCTGTTGGCAACGAGCCCTGAGGTGCGTGGTGACTCCGAGCCCCTAGAGGGGCGGAGCAGGGAGCTGTGGTGCTCGGGCCCTTATCGTTGTCCGTGAGGCGGGCGGCGGGGAGGCTTGGGCAGCGGGTTCCGCGCGAGGAACGCCCCCTCACTGCCGCGCCGGTGTGCCGCGTAGGCTTGGCTCCGCATCCCTGCGGGTCAGCCCCGGCGGCCTCATCCCCAGGACGTTTGCTTCTCTGCTCTACCTAGCGTAGACTCCCCTCAGCCGCTTCACGCCGCCCCTCATTCCCCTGGAACTCCTTCGTCGGCCGCCGGCCCATCTTGCCCCGGGGCGTTCCGGCTCCGGGCCGCGGCTGCTCAGCCGCTCCTTCGCTGATCGCGGGGACGGCGCCCTCCTGTGCATTCTCTTTTGGGTGGGTGGGACCGCGCTGGGGTCTGGGGGCATTGCTTGTGGTTGATGGGGTTGAGGGGCAGGGATGATTTCAAGTGGTCTGGAATCAGATGGACCCTATCGCCTTCCGGGGACTTGTGAGGTAACTTGGATTTTGGGAGGGGACGTCAGTCCGGAAGGATGCGCCCGTGGCAGGGAGGAGGCACAGCTGTGCCAGGTGCGCTCCGTAGGGCTCCAGGCAGGGACTGAGGACGCCGGTGGCTCGCCCTCGGGGCGAAGCGGATGCGGAGGGCACGGGCGTGTTGGTGGCTGGCGGGATGCGACGGAGTGCTCCAAGTTTCTCTAAGGGCCACAAGGCGATCGCCATGCCCTCACGGTTTGACAGTAGGGACCAGTGTTGCCTTCATTCGGAAACAGCGCCGAAAAGGTTCCTTTCTCACTTTTTTTGAGGGGATGGGTAGAGTTTTGAGCTCCATCTGAGTGTGAAGAGCCAGAGGGAAATCGAGTATAAGAAAATTTGATCGATTTTATACTTTGAGCTATACATAGCTGCAAGGCCTGAACTGTGATTATCCTCTCCTCTCAAATGTTTGGGCAGCTCAGGTATTCACTTACAGGTTCCTGTTTAAGAGTATTGATTTTTTTTTTTGCAAAAGGTTTTTAAACATTTATTACACATCACGAAGTGGATTACAACTAGAAAGTTGTCTGACTTTTGAAGAATTAGGTTAATGATTATGACTGACCTGTATAGTGAATTTAGACTACCTGTAGAAAGCAAGTGGATGATTTGGAGGAGAAACTGAGGGAGGGAAAGTAACTTAAGATCATAATGATTTTTAAAATTATTAGAGATGCTCCCCCTCCACAAAAAAGCTAGCTTTAGATGGTGTTGCATTTTTAATGCCTCCACTGTTACTCATACTTCTTTTTTAAGGGAAGAGTATTGGAATACAACTTCGTTACTGCAAGTAACTTTATTATAACAATAGCTCATAGACACATACTTCTTTTCAGTCAGTTGCTTTAAACGTCCTTCAATAACGCCAGTTTTCCTTCCTTGCCATTCTTAATTATTAATACCATTTCAAGTGATAAATGTTCTTTCAGACTGTTTGTGGTTTTGTATTTTCAGTGGGAGGACTGTAAAAATAAGCTTTTGGAAGTTAGTGCAATTGGGATTTTGAGAAAGGAAACAGTTTATGAGCACTCCACCTGATAGCTTATATGTGTTCTGCTGTATAGCCTTATTCATAACCTTAAAACAGTCTAAATTTTTTTAAAAAGTCTTAAAATGAATTTGAAATTTTTGAATAAACTTTATATATCTCTTGCAGCCTTCTAGGCTTTATAATGGTATGTACCTGTTAACCCCAAAGAACCTGATTTGTTTTGGAATTGATAGTTTAGAAAAAAAAGATTAGTGCTCATTTCGACAGCGCATATACTAGAAAAAAAGATTAACATAACTGCTGCGTTATGTGTGAGGATACTTTAGAACTAATGATATTATAATGTACAAAGAACATTGGGTCAGTCTTACAGAGATGGTACCTCAAAAGTGCAACAGTGTCTCATGAGGCAGTTGGTCTGTCCTTTTGATTTATAATTTAATCAACACATCTTTGTTAAGCACTTGGCTGTCTTTTCTGTGGAGTTCAATTCAAGGTACCTTTATCCAGAGCCTGCTGTAAGTGCTGATTTCTGAATATTTAAGGCTTCCTATGAATAGTTTATTCCTGAATATTTTAAGGTTACAGTTAAGAAAATCATTGTGAGTGTAGAACAAGTACTTCTTTTACTGAAAGGGCAAACTCAGAGTCAGTGTTCTTGTCATATTTCTCTAAGCAAAATTCTGGTTGTAACTGCAAATTCTGACATGTTGACTTTTGTGCTTTTCTGTTATGATTGTATAAAGTTACACATTTTTATGAGAGAGTATTTTCTGGATAAAATAGATAAGATAGTATTCTTGAGGCTTGAGGGGAAAATATTGTTGGTATAAAATGAAATCAGTATGTACGCCGGAGATTGGATATTTTAAAAATTCTAAGCAGCTACACTTCTATGACCAAATAATATAGGCCGTAACTAGATTTTAACTTACTGAAATTTTAAAGCACCTTTCCCCAAAATATTTCATAAATCTCTCTAAACTCAAGCTATAAGCCAGATGTGACTCTCATTTTCTTGTGGGTTTGTTCCTTTTTAGCTGCCTGCTGTTCCTCCCAGATGCTTCCTATCACCCTTCTTCCTGTCCTTGTTCTTTTTGCTGCTGGTGTCTGTTTCCGCATCAGTGAAATGGTCAGGGTAATCCTGTGGTGTCTCTCTGAGAAATACTTGATGATGCTAAAGTGCCTTGAAAAGGCCGAGTAAATACCAAGTCTTTTCAATAAAAAGAATCTTCCATTTAAGGATGGTCCAAATCCCATTTTTAGTTTGAGCTCTTGTTGTGGGGGGTTCACTTGAGTATTTTAAGGCTACTCTCCTTGGATTAATAGAAATCACTATTGTGACTTTACTAAGTCAACGCTAGTGATGGATGCAGGGAATCCTCTGGTGTTTATTAGTTACTTCTAGTCCTTTTTTGCCGGGTTACCCTGTCTGCCCTCTTTCTCCCTTTATGCCAGCTTTGTTCCACTTGTGCATGGAAATCATAGGTCATTTTTTTATCTTTTAACTCCCCTCCCGAAGAGCCCCATGTTTCATAGTCATATTCCTGGTTTTTAGGACATATAACAAAGTGAGCCTTGGCAGCTCTATCAGAGTTAGTGCTGTGGTGTGGAGGTTGGTCTGGCATTGTCTGGAGATGCTTTGTGGTTTGGTGTGAGCAAATCAAGCACCTCTAAGAGTATTAGAACCATTATAGTATTAATGACTAAGAATTAGTACATAGTATCTTAGAATTTGAAGTGATTGTTGATTGCAGTAACCAAAAACCTTGAAATATGGAAAGTGACCAATATTGGTGATTTTGAAAGTTTCCTTTCCCTGGCTTGGGGTCTTAATAGTCATTATTCTTTTATTTTAGGTTAAAATGGTATTATATAAATCTTAGTATAATTTAGTGTTAAATATGTTTACCAGGCTCTAACTAGTTTGGGTTTTGATTATGTGAAGCACAGAAATTCTTTTACTATATTAACATCTCATTAAATGACAACAGAGGTGTTGATTCTCAAATCAGATAACTAAAAAAATTTTCAGAAACCATCTAAGATTTGGTTATTTTGCCTTTATGTTGTCTTCTTGGCAGCCACAGACATAATAATACTGGCAGTTTTTATGCTGTGGTTTCTACTAAACATGTTCCTAAACCTCTTCTTTTTGGTATATGATTTTACCATAAGAAATGGGGATGCCTTGTTGTGCGAAAAGTGAAGGATTTTTGGCTCCTCTGGCAATTTTTATGATAGTATTTTTCCTTTTATCACCTAGGCTAGATGAATTCTTTATTTAAAGAGTTAAAAAATAAAATAAGCTTGTTGTGTCTTTGTATGAGTAAAGAGCTGGGGAATATCTGAAGATAGCGTGTGACTACATACTACCCATGCCTGTGTTTATGACTATTGCTCTGCCCCTTCCTAAGTTTATAGGAGCAAACTGTTTTAAGGGCGGAAAGAGTACCCACCTCTTGTGGTAATGTGTCATTGTAAACTTCAGAAAGGAGAGATATATTGCAATTTTAGGGCATACCTTGAGGATGCTTTCTTCTCTCAGGGAAAAGTTGGTGAGTCTCTCTGCTTTTTGTCTTTAGAATACGCATTTGATGTTCCTCACCCTGTTTCTCAGAAGGATTAACTGGTGCGGAATTCCAGACATCAGTAGCTCTGTTTTGTATGTATCTTGTAACTATGTCATAGTTATTTAAGCATGTGTATTGGCGAAATCCTTATTTTTTAATAGTTGGTCACTTCTTGCCTTTCATTAGTTTTAGCTGGTTTAAAATTTTGGGTCCCCCCCACCCCAGTACTGGGGATTGAACCCAGGGCCTTCTTATTGAGCTCTATCCTCTCATTATTGTGAGACAGGGTCTTGCTAAGTTGCCCAGACTAGGCTCAAATTTGGAATCCTTCTGTGTCAGCTTCCTAGAGGGCTATGATTACAGGTGTGTGCCACCACACTCAATGATTATATATTTATTTTAAGTAAATCAAATGTGTTTCTTCTTTTCAGTTCTGTTGCCTTTCAGAATACATTTGGAAACAAGCCATTTTCTGTTGTCTTTTTCTTTCCTTTGAAAACATTTAAAAAGTACTATTCGGAAGTTTTTCAATGTACTTTAAAGTTTTAAAAGTAATAAATAGTATTTAATTTTTAACTACCTTTTTAGAGTTTTATACATCTAATTAAATGAAAGTGTCTTTGATAGTCATCATTGAGATGTAGTATTCAATAATAATAAGTACATTTACATGCTGCTTGGTTTTAGTTTACTTTAGAAACTATGGTTTGAGATTGTGTGAGTTTATAGATTTTGAGAGGCTATGGAAATATTTAAGTGAGTAATTTGCTGACACCTGCCTCATATTTGAAGTATTGTCAAGGATGTTTAGTTTTTGGGTCACTTTAGACTGTGGTTTATTGCATGTTTTTCTGCAGTCTGTTGTCTAGCAGGGATTGTTGTTGTCATCATTTCCATTATTTCTTGTAGGGCTGGTGCTAAAAACCATAAATCTAGACTGTGGTGGTAATAGGAACAGGCTGTAACCTGATCCAGTTCTTTTGTCAAAATGTCCCACCATGAGCTATCTGTAGTAAATTGACATGCCCTACCATTAACTCCAGTCCTCCACAGATGTCTGTGGGTAACAGATCTTTCAGCAATTAGCCTGTGGCTATGCTTTAAAATGTTAGGAATTTACAACTACAAACTGGGATTTTGGCAATCCCTGTCTTTCATTTATGTTTTTTGACATACCATACTTCTTAACCAAGTATATAGGTTTCACATGAATCGTTTAAAATTGCTAGTGATTAATTATTTTAACTTGTAGGTCATAATTTTTTAGCTAATTGAAAAGTTCTTGAAAATAGTTGTCTTCTTGGATTTATTTTGACACAGAAAAAGATAAATTTATAATTTGTTAAAGTAGATTTGACTAAAGCATTATTAAAATTGTTCTCTAGAAGAAGCCTTTCTACCAGAGGCTTAATTTGGTAAATTCTTATCATCAAAAATGTTCTTTCTTAATATTGATAATCACAATTCAAAGTTGGAATTTTGTTTTCAAATGTAGTTGCAGCATTAGTTTTTTCTGATTACTGTTATAGATGTCAAAAAATGGGACCTCTGATTATACTGACTTGTGTTAAATGAGTAGACAATTGACCAGTCTTAAAGTGATGAATCATGTCCAGTTTAATAATTTACATACAGCTATACAATGAGTATATACAGTTTTTCTATCCTGTATTAGGATAATCACCATTGAAAGAAGCAAAATTTTAGTAAAAAAAGAGCTTCTTTTTGTCTGGAAATACTATAGCTATATTTATATTAAACCTATTTTTGCATTTGTATGTAAATATAAAGTACTTCTTTAAACAAAATAATAAACTATTTTTAAGTCAAACCGAAAAGCTGGTGTTTTATGCACTTAACTCACACCTTCTCTCTTTTGCATACTGACTGGACAATAAAGAAGGGCTTTTGTGTTTGTTCAAGTCTGAAAAGAGTCTTTGTAACAAGATTAAGGGGGAAAAGCCTCTTCTACCTGTGCTATTTCATTAATCTCTGCTAAATTATGTCTATGACTTGGCATCACTTATTCCAACATTTACTTTAAAATACCAGCAAATACATGTATGAACTTCTTTTAGCCTTGAAATTTTTTTTTTGTTTTTTTTTTTTTAGGCAGGGTCTTGCTTTGTAGTGCAGGCTAGCCTTGAACTCACTGTGTAGCCCAGGCTGGCCTTGAACTTGTGGTGATCTTCCTGCCTCAGCCTCCCAAGTACTGGGTTAACAGGCGTGCACCACCACACCTGCCTTTACACTGGAAATTACTTATACTAGTGTAGTGATGTACTCAAGGAGATATGAAACATTTTTGCCATTACTTTTGTGAATAAGTACTGTTGTGTGTTTTCTCTTTTTTGCTGGATATTGGTTTAAAGTGCATGCTTTTGTCCTACCTGTTAAGTAATTGGAATTTATAAACTGAATTCTGCTATAGCATATGTGTGTCTGTGTTCCTCTCCTTGAAAAAAAACGACTTTAACAGTAACCCATTTGTCTTAGTTATTTTTCTTGTTGCTGAGACAAAATACGTGACATCCAGAGTTCAAAAAGGAAAGGTTTATTTTGGCTTACAGTTTGTAGAGGTTTCAGTCCATAATCAGCTAGCCCCAAGGCAGGGTGGCATGGCAGAGGGGCATGGCAGAGAGGCATAGCAGGGTAGAAACAGACCGTGATGGGCAGAAGGTAGAAGGCAGCGAGCAGCAAGCTATAAGCGACAATCAACTACAGCAACTCTCTTCCTGTCTCTTGTATTTTGTCTAGGCTACCGGGCCGGTATCACTCGCACCCTTAATACTGGCATCACACCATGAATCAATCCCAGCATCACATCCTTGATCCCAGCATCCCATATCCTAGATCCACCCACCTCCAAAAAGCCCTACCTATGTCCGCATGAGGCTTTGGGGGGATATCTAGACACAATCCATAACACCATTTGTACTGAGCCTGTCTTTCTGAAACTTCAAACATCCTAGAAAGAGTTCACATTCAGAGTGAAAATTAAAAGTGTGGGAAGAAAGGAGATGTTGGAGTGGAGGATTGTCTCAGGTCTCACCACACTGATTTAGACTTATGTGTAAATTAAAACAACAGATTTGATACTGTAGAGATAGAGATGAGCAACAATGACAGCCAAAAGAAAAATCTCACCAGAACACTCTTAAAACCACAATATTCTGATTCTAGGTGGTTTAGATAAAAGTAGTATATAGCATGGGAGATTGTATTTACTCATTCAGCAAACATTTTGGGGGGTCCTACTAGGTTACAGGCACTATTCTAGTTATTATGAAAGATTAAAAAATGAACCAGACATGGTAATGCCCGCAAGGAGCTCCTTGGTTAGCAAGGATGATAAGGCATACACAGCAGAGGCAGTTTTAGACTGATGGTTAGGCGTTTATGGACCTACGTTCAAATATAGTGGAGTGATCTTGGGCAGGTCTTTGAGCCTCAATATCCTTAGCTTTCAAATGGATATTAATGGGCATTGATAATAGTATCTATCCTACATGCTTATAATAGGCATTAGGTAAGGAAAAATGTATATAAAGGCTTTAGTAGGATACCAGACATTTAGCAAGAACTCAGTGACAGCTCTGACTATATTTTATCACTACTACCAACACCACTGTCATTGGATCTGTAAGACCATAATTTTTATTTTCTCCTGCCCTCATGGATCTGTCCTCTCCAGGTTGCATGATGTATTTATCATGTCTTCTAATTTCTCTCTTTCAAAGCATGTACTGTTGGAGCTTTGTCTTTTGGCATCCGACAGACCTTGGTTTGAATCATTTTTCTTTCACTATCAGCTTTCTGATCTTGAAGAATCAACAGAATTTGATAACTAATAAGATACTGAATAAAGGAGGAAGGGAGTCAGAGATGACTGATATTAAGTAAAATTGTGGGTTTGTAATGCCTGTTAAAATAGAAAGCAGAGGAAAATGGCCTCATTTTGGTTTTTTGTTTTTGTTTTTTGAGACAGGGTCTTGCTATGTAGTTTGGGATGATTTTCAACTCACTGCGTAGCCCAGGCTGGCCTTGAACTCATGGCAATCCTCCTGTCTCAGCCTCCTGAGTGCTGAGATTACAGGTGTGTGCCACCACACCTGACTATGGCCTCATTTTAGATGGCAAAAGAGTTTGGTTTTTTTAAATATGTAGTGTTTGAGGTAGTTGTGAAGCATTCAGACTGGTGTTCATGTGGCTGGACTAAATTTTGGAGAGAGGTTGGGATTAGAGGTGCTGCATAGGGGTGTTTAATTAGCCACGGAATAGACTTCTCAAGGAAGAGACTGAGTGACTAGGAAAGATCAATGGGTAGGACAGAAGGAGGAAGTAGATACTAAAGGCTAATAGAGGTAGCACAACCAGGGAATATCATGTACATGAGGTCAAGAGAAGAGAGATGTCTGGAATGAGGGCTGACCTTTTACAATGGGGGCTCCTGAAGTGTCAAAGAGAATGAAGTCTGAAGCACTGAAATGAAGTTCGATGTTGAGAAAGTAAGTAGGGTCTTGGAAAGCAGTTAAAGGAGAACAAAGAAGGTAGAGGCCAGATTGCAGACTGTGAGAGTATCCCAGCAACTCTTTTCTACATATTATGTATGTTATCAGTGATATTCATTACTGTAACTGTAGACATCAGGAAAATGTTAGTCAGTCTGGTAAATACTGCTATGTTGCTAACCTTAAATGTATTTACAATTTAGGATTTTTCAGCTTAATGATTGGTTTATCAGGACATCACTTCATTGTAAGTCAAGGAGCATCTGTATATAATAAGGAATGATTTTTATACTTGTAAAAGTTCATACATTGTCTCCATTTTAGGTCAAATGCCCATAGAGGCACTTTACTTTTTTTCAGAAGGTAGATTTTAATAGCTTTATAAAGTGGGAGATTCAGTGAATAATTCTCATAATGAATGCTTAAGTTTGAACATTATCGGGACTTATATTTGGGAAATGTGGCAGCAAGCCTTGTTGGTCTTGGTACAAATTTGTTTATTTAAAGCATAACATCTCTTTGCATTGTATTGATTCTTACAGTCTCTCAGGTTGAAATTCTGTAATTACATCCATTTTATACCATCTGACCCAGTAGCCTAAAGTTGCAGAGGTTCCTGAGAGATTTCATGCTGTCAGACTTGTTTAGTTATGGTCCTTGTCAAAATATTTACCTTTATTGACTCCTGGGTTAGTGATCCCTAATTAGAGACTCGAGGTATAGCTTACCTTATTTTAAAAGCAAAAATAGCAAAACAGAAACTGATAGAGGCCTGTGAAAGTGGCACATACCTGTAATGCCAGCTACTCTGGAGGTTTACTAGTTCAAGGCCAGCCCAGACAATGTAGCAGAGACCTTGTCTCAAAATTTTAAAACAGGGACTGGGAATGTGGCTCAATGGCAGAGCACCCATAGGTTTGATCTTCAGTACCATAAATAAGGAAGAAAGGAAGGAGTGGAAGAAAGGAAGATCTAACTTAGACAAAAATCCCAGAAAGCAAAAATAACAGAAGGTTCCTGAAATCTTTGAATTATAGACCTATTAATTTGCTAAATAGCCCTTTCACACTTTTTCTCAACAAATTGTAGAGTTTTCTCCAGAATCATACAGGAGCAATGGAAGTTTCAGCCTTAATAATTCCATTCCATTTTTGATCACTGTTTACATTGTTTAATCATATTGTGAAATGGTTTAAAATAAAGGAGATTTTCTTTGTCGATCTTTTTTTTTTTTTTTTTTAAATTTTTTTATTGTCGATCTTTTTTATTAACTCTTAATTCTATGTATAACAAGATATAGACTGCTAAACAAAAGGTTTCATAAGATCCCAGATTGTTCATACTTGTTCAAATCTTGCTAGATACAATTGCTGGATTTATTATACCTTGTCATTTGGTAAAGGAAATTCCAGTGTTAGGCACTGGTAAAATAGTACTAACCTAGTATCTTTTGTGGGGGCTTGTATTTGAATACGCTTTTTCATAAAGTGGAGTTGTTCCTAATATGTCGACAAAGCTTTTCATTTTTTTTTTCAAAAACCAAAATTTTCCTTCCTATTATAATATGGAGATCTACTTTGGTGGTCTTACTCGAGTCTTTCTTACAGTGCTGAAGAGATTTAAAGTATATCAACAGCAAATATAAGTTATTTTTACAGTTTTTCCTGCATAATACCCACCATGGAAGTTGAGGTATGTTTTTAGAATGTCAGGTTCTTGATTTTTTGCAGAAAGAGCTGTGTTGTTTGCATATCTGATGTATAGATCATAGAGCTAAGTTCTTGAGTCTACAGTATACTTTCTTTGAGGCACTCTGAGGATTCATGTGTGCAGTAGTTGGTGGCTATCCAGTTTTTACCAATAGACAATGAAAATCTTGTACTCTATAATCTCTTACAGTGTACTGCTGGGACATTTTAAGAGGGACAATAGAGCTGTTTCCTTCAAATTATAGTCAAAGATAGTTTTAATTACATTAGTCAGTATTCATTTATATCAGAACCTTCACAATTCCTTTTTTTTTTTTTTTCCCGGTGCTGGGGATCGAACTCAGGGCCTTGTGCTTACAAGGCAAGCACTCTAACCACTGAGCTAAATCCCCAGCCCCTCAAATTCCTAATAGTATTCAGTCCTAGGAAAATGTTTGCCTTTCCCATTGGATTTGTATGTACTTTTATTTTGTAGGAGGACTTACATAACCCAAGTATTTTCCTTTTTTTGCTTTAGCTGCTAGAAAGCCCAGAGAGAAATTTAATCATCGAGGCTGAGTACTACATTTCCCCTAACTAGTATAATTTTCTTTTCTTTTTTTAATTAAAAAAGCTCCACCCTAAGTGTTTTTATATTGGAACTGCTAAACCTTTTTTCAAAAATGGCACAGTATATGACATAAAAGGTATATAGAAAATGATTAAAAGTTTTGGTGATCAAACAGTATTTAAAAAGTAATATTTGATAACTATAGTCATAAACTTAAAAATTTGCCCTCAAATTCTAATAAATTTCATCTACTTTGGTGTTTATCACTTTGGATTGCAAAATAAGCAATAACTTTTGTGCTGCTTTAAGTGTCAGTTTTGAGAGTAGTGGAATTTCTCCTTAAGGCATGAATTTTTAAACAATATTGTTCATTGTCCAATTTTCATTTTAGCTAAAATGTTGACTTTCTGGATTTATAATACAGACTCAATTTCATTTGAAAATTATTGATATGAAATTTGGAAAGTATATATTTAGAAGTGGTTCAGATGTATATATTGTATATGCATTCATATATATGGTTTTAAAAAATTGGAGTGTATATATATTATATATATATATTTCATATATATCTCTATCTATCTCACCAGATGGTTAATAGCTGGTGTTGTTTGTAGGGTTAAAGGTGATTTTTTTCCTTTTTATTTAGGTATTTTAATTTCGGGGGGAGTTTTGTGTGCAGTGGTAAGCGTGTAAAAGAGAAAAACATTCCAGTTTCTAACAGTTCACAGGGCTGTTTGGGCATACTTATCATACAGGAAATGATATATTTATGAATAATTACCTCAAAGTCATCCTCCGCAAGGTGACACTAAGTTTCTTTTGGCTTTAGCTCTAATTTTGTAACTTTTCTGATAATGCTGATTCGTAGATGATGGCTGCTTTCTTTGGTAATCCCGTATCTGATCATTATAGATACATGCATTACTGCTTATTGCAAGAGTACTTAAATTAAGAACTTGTGTTTTGTTAAACACCTTTTTGGCCTACACGTTGGAGGAGAACCAAGTGATGCTTAGGAGTCAAAATTGGAACATAGTTTTATTTTACAACATAATTATTGTTAAGTGTTAATAATAAAACTCACTCATCAGTAAATCTTAACTGGGGCAGATTAGGATAGAGGACAGTTTTTGACCGTTCACTTGTTCAAGACACTAACCTGGATGCTTTATGTACACTACTGTATCTCATTTTATTTTCATGACTACAATGAAGTGTAGGTGGTATTAGCCTTAATTTATACTTGGGAAAACTAAGAATCTGGAAGACAAAGTAACTGCATTAAGCAATTAAAATAATTATTCTGCGTATGGATATGGCATTACTAGTTATCGCAGTATAAATTGCTTTTAAGGGTATATAATTTCTTAAATTTATATGTAGATTAACATTTCATATATATAGCTTCTTAGTATAACATCTAGGGGTTATTCATAACATCTAGGGGTTTTGTGCTTGCTGTAGGGAAGCTACAAGGAATATTAATATATGTCCCATATCATCTGTCACTCTACAGTCTAGGAGGAAAGCTAGGTGGGCAGATAAACAACTTGTACCAAACAAGACTTGCTTTAATACCTGATAAATACAGGGTGGAAACCCTGCAAGGGAGCTCCCAGAGTGCAGAGGCCTTGCCTTGTTTTCTGTGGGCATAGACCCTTAATAAAATAGTACATAGAATTATTGTCTGGACATCTATTAATAAAATCATTTGTGCATATGAGACAAAAAAAGATCATTTCAGCCACTGGTTTAAATGGATTAATTAACTCTTACAGTTCAAAAGTTCAGTAGAGAAGCAGTTTGTATATTTGAAAGTGAATCATTCATTCTCTCATTAGGGATTTTCTTTCTCTTAAGGCTAGGGCATTTTTGTAACAAGGAGGGTGGTGAAATATTTTGCTGTAAAGTTTTGTCTGTTTAAAGCATGACAGTTTGAAGTTTAAGCTACTTGGAGTAGTTTTGCAATACCTGTAGATCAAACCTAGGTAATCAAATGTCTGATCATTATAGATATGTGCTTTTTTTTGAAACAGGGTCTAGCTATGTAGACCAGGCTGACCTCAAACTTGTGACGATCCTCCTGCCTCAGCCTCCTGAGTGCTGGGATTACAGGTGTGCACTACCATGCCCAGTAGATACACTTATTTATTACTACTCTGCCACTGAGCTGCATCCCCAGCCCTCTTTTTATTTTTTATTTTAAGACAATATCTTACCCAGTTGCCCCAGGTGGGACTTGAACTTGTGATTTTCTTGTCTCACCTCCCTCAGTTCTGAGATTACAGGTGTGAGTCACTGTGCTGGGCTGAGTACTGTAGTTACACATTCTAAGACAGAAATCTTTACTTAACAGTAAATGTAAGCTTTCAACTTGATTTTACAGTTAGTATTACAGTTGTGCCTACATTGAGAATTTACACATTTACATATCCCAAATAAAAACAAAATTTAGAAGTAGGAATAATGGGATCAGGAGTGAAAACAGATCTCCAATGGTACATATGGATTTCAAATATTTGAAATGTTTTTAAATTTAAATTTGGTGAATACTATAGAATTTTCATTTTGGTTCACTTTGTGTCTATTTTCTGCTCAGCACTGTTCTTGGTATTAATGGACTATATATAAAGGAAATAAAATTGTCATGCTGTTATTCTCTTAAGGGAAAAACCATTTATCTAACATTGAAATGATCAGGATAGTAAAACATGGAGGCTTCATGACTCCAGGAAAAGTGTGAAAAGGCTGTCTGGTGTGTGACTAATCTCAAACTAAAGGAATTTTGAATTCCTCCTGGCTTCTTTTGGGGATCACTGTTTATTCCTTATTATGTGGTTCTGCCTCTAAAATAAGTGGTTTTGATTCCAAAGCATTGGTTTTGAAGTTAAGACTGTTTGCTTTGTGTTTAACTCTAACAAAGTTCTGTTCCTACAGAAATACTTGTTTTAAAGATGATTATAAAAATCTACTTATAGCAATTTGAGAATTGCTTTTGTTTAAAGTTTAATATCTAGATGTTGCATTTAATTGGTCATTTAGCGAGTTTGAAATTTTCTTTTTTTTTTTTTTTTTTTTTAAACCCAGAACATGTATTGGTATATTCTACATACAATGGTCACATTCATTACATTAATTCTGTACCCATACATGATGTATCTTGGTTCTCCCCCCTCTCCCCCCCTCCCCTCTGCACTCTCCCTCCCTATTTACAGCAGGTTCATCCATCATTTTCCACACTTTCCCTTTCCCCTCTTTTTCCCCTGTTGCCTTTCTGCTTTTCC
>PVJO010018956.1:0-35466 GCA_004026905.1 Hystrix cristata | reverse complement strand
TTTTGATCCAGTCTGCCAATCTTTGTCTTTTAATTGGGGAGTTGAAGTCATTTACATTGAGAGTTATTACTGAAAGGTATTGACTTATTCCTCTCTATTAGAGGCAAATGGTGGAGAACAATACTTTTACAGATTACTATCTGCATGACAGGCACAGTCCTAAAGGTATCGTATTTAATGCATTTTATATTCACAACCCAATGGAGCAGGTTCTGTTTTATTGATAAAAGGCTGGGAGGCCTAGAGAGGCGTTTGAACCTGACAACTGTGTGTAAACCACAAATCCAAGCCGTGTGGTGTGGTGCTCACCTAGAGACAACATGGAGCTTGGGAGAACAGGCTGAAAGTGGCCTGACTAGACCAAGGTGGGCCTATGGGAATGATCAGGGCTCAGGCCTGGAGGGTCAGGGCGTTGGGCTACACACAGCCCTGAGTAGTAGGTGTTGGAGTTCAGACATGTTTAGATCTCAGGGAGTTCAGTGGCACAGGGAAGCTCATTAAGAAGTTGTCAGAATTGTCCTCCTGGGAATCAGGGCTCTCGGGAGCAGAGTTTCAAAGGAGAGCTGCTCAGAGTCCTGACTCATCCCTCACAAAGAGCCCAACAGCAGGTAAAAGGGGCTGAGGATGGGGGCGGGGGACCCAAATCACGGGAGTGTCCCCATTGAAGGCATCCTTCTGCTTGTTCTGGTCTCTTTCCTGTCCACAGCTCTGGCATCCAAGTGTCTTTCCATGTCTGTCTTGTTCCTTCTCTTTCCATCTTATCTTTCCTGACTCTCTTGCCTGCTATTGTTATTTGGCTCTGTTCAATCTCTCTCTCCATCCCCCTCTTTCTCTCTATCTCTGTCTGTCTCTGTCTCTCTCTCCCCATCTCCCTGAAGGCCTTCGGTTGCCAGTGAAGGTAAGGAGAAGCAGGAGATGCTGATGTTAGGATGTCAGGAAGGCTGAGACCACTGGGCTTGCCCATATCCCTGTCCTAAATAGATTTGGTCATGTCAAGGGGGTGGCAGACGGGAGATGGAGAAGATGGATAGGACAGCACTAGGATTTAAGACAGGGAAATCTAAAGGAATTGGGTACTTTGGAAACCACCTTGGAATTTTTCTAAGGATCACTTATTGAGCAGGGATCAGATGCTTCCCACTCAGACACCTGCCATCCAGTAATGCTCCCTATTCCTATCACCAGGGACAACAGGACTGAATATTTTTTTGGAGCCTATTCACTTAGCCACCCTTTCCATTCCTCTGCCTCTTCCCCTGTAAGTGCTCCATTGTCTTTCCCACACTGGGTACTGTGTTAAGTATACTTGAATAGGCAAGGTCATAGTGAAAAGTTTTTTGTTTTGTTTTGTTTTAAATCAAGTCTGCTCCTAGAAAATACTATTGGACTGAATAAGTAGGTGGGAGTCGCAGTGAGAGGTGCCACAATGCTGCAGGCATCGTGCATCAGGACCATGTGATATTAGACAATGAAAAGGACAGAGCAAATGGGAGGGTCCTTAACTCTTCCAGTGGACTGAACCCCTGCAGACTTCCCTTTATCTCTCTTTAAGTCCAGATCAATACCATTATACTGCTCACATATGGTCTTAGTAGTCTGCATACAATAGACTGCATAGTTTGAACAATGGAAACTTTTTCCTCACAGTTCTGGAGACTGAAAAACCTTAGATCAGGGTGTAGCAAGGTCAGGTTCTGTGAGAGCCCTCTTCCTGGCTATGTCTTGTGTCTCTTCCTCTTTGATTAGGGCGTTAGATCCCATCATGAGAGCCCCATCCTCATGATCTAGCCTAACCCTAATTGCCTCCAGAGAACCTACTTAATAATTCCATGTCACTGGAGGTTCTGGTTTCAATATAAGGATTTAGGGAAAGTGCAAAAAAATGAGTCTATAACATACATGGTTAGCCTGAAATGCTCAACAAAACTGGGGAGCTCCTTCCTTCCCAGGACAGTCCTTCACGTCTATGAATAGCTCTGAATGTCAGAAAATCTTCTCTAATCAAGCTGGAGCTTTTCACCCTGGTAAAATTTATACCCAGTTCTAAATTTGAAGGCAGAATGAGTCTTACGCATGTTCCGTAACAAAGTTCTTCAGATACTCCTGCAGGCAGACGTCAGCACCCTCCTTAATGTGAATTTCTGCAGAGAAAAGCATCACCAGCTCCTTAAATTTATTCTGTCATTACAATATATCCTTCTACATGCTACAGCATGTCTATACATCTTAAGACTTGAGTCACAGGTGTAACAGATTTTATATTCCAAAAGTGTTTGTCCCATCAGAAAGAACAGATAACAGTCATAATGCCTTATCCTCCCAACACAACTTCTAGGATGGAGTCCAAGACTGCTGTGCCTGCTTTCATAATTTAGTACAAATTTATGGAGTTCTTACCATGTGCTGGGCACAGTGATTGACACTGGAGATACAGTCGTGAACAAAACGAAGTCCTTGCTCTAACCATCTAGGGGGGATAACAGAAAATAATTAGATAAATAGACAAGTTCTCTTTTGAAGAAGTGAGAAAAGTATAATGAAGAAAAGTGAAGCAAGCTAAATAGACAGTGAGGGAAGGCTATATTTTAGAAAAGATGGTAATAAAAAGGGTTCTCTGATGCAATGGTGGAAGGGCAGAATTCCAGAGGAAGTGAAATGTCTCAGCCGAGACACACAGGCAGTTGATATCATGTCAGAGGTCCTTAGGTGATGGCCTAATTGGCACATGATGGAATGGAAAGGATTGTAGGGTGGTTTTGTGCAGTGAGCAGATAGGAGAGGTGGATAATTAGTGAACATTAAGACTTCAGTTTTGGACATTGTATGTTTGAAGTGACAAACATCTGGGTTGGGATTTCAAGCAGGCAGCCATCTACATGGAATTCAGAGACTGGCTGGTTTCAGACTTTTGTTATTGTTGAGTCCAGTGTCTTTTTTTTTTTTTTTGTCCTGCTTCTCTTGCTCATTGTGATTGTTTTCCTCACGTTGGGTACTAAGGAGGTTAAAAAGCAAAGAACTCAAAGTTGTCTAATAGATTCGATACAGACATACTTTGGAATTTTTGACATTATGTGGACACTTCAGATGTTCTGTGCCTACACTCATTCTTCTCCCCATCTGCCACAGAGAAGGGGGACGCTTCCTGTACTTTGAGTTCAATCCTCCTATGTAATCTAGATTCTACCCTTTCCTGATTCATCACACCCTGCTCCATGATTTAGTGCAGTGATGGTGAACATTTTAGAGCTTTCAACAGCCTGCCGCGGTGCGTGTGCCATAGGTTCACCACCGCTGATTTAGTGTGTCACTTTCCTGTGCTTTTACCTCTCTTCTTTAATTGACAGAGTTTGTCACCATACAAAGAAGCTGTAATTCTTCTATCATGAAAAGCCATATTGTCCTCACCATGTAGCTCCTGACTTGTATCTCCTTTCCATCTTGCTTGAATGTCTCAGAAACCCAGCTGTGCTGGCTTCTCTTAACACACTTCAGAGTTGTTTTCGTGAAGTCTCCTTGCTGCTAAAAACAGTGGACACTTTTTGGTTCACATCTTGCTTGTTGTCTGTGCACATTTGACCATAAAACTTACCTGTCCTTGAAGCCTTTATCTCTCCTTGTTTTCCTGTGCCACATGGCATCCTTCCTCGGTCCCTCAAACACGTTTTCTCCTCTGGATTCTCTCCTTGAAGCCAGCCCGCAAGTGTTGTGGTTTTTTGGAGCTCTGCTTTCAGCTGTCTCCCTCTGTATGCTCTTTTGGGTGATTTCATCCCCTGCAATAACTTCAGTTCTCACGGACATGCTCATGGCATTCAGATTTCTACTTCAAAGTTTTCTCTTCAGCTCTAGCCTCATCAGTCCAACAAGAAGTCTCACAAGCTCCTGAGCCCAAAACTAGATTCATCGTGTGTTCTCCTCATTTCCCCCCAAACCTCTCACTTCCATGCAGTAGCATTCCCATCCATCCATTCCCTCTGCCAGACTGCATTCTCTCTCTGTCTGTAATCACTTCCACTTCCTAAAAGCTCTTACCTCATGCCTACCTTTCACATCATTGACCACACCCTTACTTCTCATTCTTTCCCTTTCCTTCCTGAATAACTGCAGTAGTTGATATCTTCCTCCTCCAATTTAGTTGCCAGACCACAGCTGGAGTGATTGTTCCCAGATAAAGATCTGATGCCTATTTAACACAGTTTTTCTTCCTTCATTATAAAATTCATTCTCCATAGCATGTTTTGCTGGGCATGGTAGGCCCTTCATGGTCTGTCCTTGCTTACCTGCCCTGCCCAGTCTCCCTTCTGGCCTGCTCAGGCTACTTGACTTCCCGTGGCCTTCCCCGCACTTCCTGTGGTTAGCATCCGCTCACTGTCAAAGACCAGTTTAAGTCTTACCTCCTGTGAGATGCCATCTGTAACTCTTCAGATTGCGTTTGGCTTGCTGCAGCTACCTTTCTCCAGTAAGAAGGGGAGGACAACTACATTTACTTAGTTGGTCAGCTTCCTATCCTTTTTACCTGTGACTTCAGTCACGGCTGGGGATAGAGTAAGAGGGAGATGAGGCAAGGGACAAAAAAGTCTTGAGTTGATCTATACTGTCTTCATAGTCAAGAAATGATGCTTTCTGCTCTTCAGTGTTGTTTAAAAATGATTACTTTTCTTACAAAATTCTTTCAATTTAATTATTTTTCAAAATCCAGTTTGATAATCTTTGTCATCCAGTTGATTTGCATGGTATGTTTACATTTTGTAACATCTGTTGTAAGCAGTTTTAACTTCATTATCCTACTCCCTGTTTCCTATTTGTCCTAAGTGCTCTTTCTTTATTCAACGTTTCATGCTTTCTTTTGAGTTAATCAAGAATTTTTAATGATGTCCCTTATATCATTTATTATGTTTTAAGCTTTGCTATCATACTGCCCCCACTCCTTACAATCATTCATCTCTGGTTCATGACTTTGACTCTTCATAGAGGATAATTTATTTCCAAATGATAGTTATTTTCCTGCTACTCTAAGCTCAAGTTCAGTATGTAGTAACTTTTTCTCTAAAGTTTCAGATACCCACAAGCTCTTTGAGTAGTCCAGCTGCAGCCAACTTTGGAAGGCATTCCAAAGTGGAGGCAGATTGCCCTGTTTGGTGTGAAATACATAATAACCGTCATAGTCTTAAATATCCAATTCTTTTCCGGACCTATGTGAAATTTTTGATAAACCACATGAATGATGATGTGCTAGACATTCATTTTGGACATTCTTTTCACAAATTCTACATTTTGAAATGTGGACTGTATTATTGGGGATCTCAGAATAAACTGGGTTTGTACAGTACAATATTAACATGTTGTTTCATATAAAATGGAAATTCTTTTTAAAAATTTGGTTCATGGCTTTGAGGATATTTTAATATGTACTTAGTTACCTGTGTTTGGCACTCATATGAATAACAACAGGGCTAGAATCTGGAGATTTAACCTTCTTAAATAATAGATAGCTCTGTTTTTTTCTCTACAACAGGAGAAGGATGCAGGAATTCCTCTGGAGAAACCATACCTCTCTTACTGAGTTCATTCTTCTTGGATTCTCTAGTAACACAAAGGTCAATCTTATTCTATTCAGTGTCTTTCTCTTCCTCTACCTTACCACTCTTCTGGGCAATGGGCTCATTATCACCTTGATACGCATGGATTCCCGCCTCCACACACCAATGTACTTTTTCCTCAGTGTCTTATCCATTCTGGACATGGGCTATGTTACCACCACAGTGCCCCAGATGCTGGTGCATCTGGTTTGCAAGAAGAAGACCATCTCCTACACTGGATGTGTAGCCCAGATGTATATCTTCCTGATGCTGGGAATCACTGAGTCTTGGCTTTTTGCAATCATGGCTTATGACAGGTATGTGGCCATTTGCCATCCTCTCAGGTATAAAATCATCATGAGCCCTTTGCTGTGTGGGTCATTGGTGACTTTCTGTGGATTCTGGGGTATCATCTGTGCTCTGATATATACAGTCTCCACCATGATTCTTCCCTATTGTGGCCCCAATGAGATCAACCACTTCTTCTGTGAGGTACCTGCTGTCTTGAAGCTGGCCTGTGCAGATACCTCTCTCAATGACCAGGTGGACTTCATCTTAGGTTTCATCCTTCTTTTGGTCCCACTTTCCCTCATCATCATTGTCTACATCAATATCTTCGCTGCTATCTTGAGGATCCGTTCAAACCAAGGGCGGCTCAAGGCCTTCTCCACCTGCGCTTCCCACATCACTGTGGTCACTATGTTCTCTGTCCCATGTATGGTTATGTATATGAGACCCGGTTCTAAGTCCTTCCCAGACGAGGACAAGAAGCTGGCCCTGTTCTATAATGTCATCTCTGCCTTTCTCAACCCCATCATCTACAGCCTCAGAAACAAAGATGTGAAGAGGGCTTTCTTCAAGATGTCAGGCCGGGTCAAAGAGTCAGAATGAAGTCTTAAGAGCATTGTCGCACGAAGCCAAGGACACAGCCTATATGACTTTTTCATCCACATTCCTTCTAACATTCAGTGGGCACACATGACATATCAATGGGAGGAGTTAGCTGAGATTGTTGGAGAAGGCTATGAGGGAGCAGGGAGCTACACTCCACAGAAGTGAGAAGGGATCACTCGCACCTCTGCCGCATCATGGGCCTCCTTCCCTGGTCTCAGCGGGCACTGACGGGCACCCCAGGGCCTCCTTGTGGCCGAGCCTGAGTGATCCCCAGCTTCTCCGGCGCCCCTTTCCTCCACTCTATTTTTCCCTGCTGTCATCCTCTGCTGCCCCTGCTTGTGTTCTACATTGTTGCAATGGAGTTGCCATCCCCGCTCTGGCTGGAGGCGCCTGGCACTTGGATCACGTGGACAGGCACGGGCACCGGAAGGCCAAAGTGGGTACACTGCAACATCCAGACTGCACAGTTTTGAAACGTTTACAGCCTCTTCCAAGGAGTCCAAGAGAGCTGGAATTTTATAATACGGTTTATCCTGCTGATTATAGTTATGGTATTTTTCTAGACTACGAAAATATTTGCCAAAATATTAAGGTATCTGGTCACCTCCCACTGCACCAAACGATTTATACCTAAAACTAGAAGAAATGTAGTAAGCCTAGTATAATGGATGCAAAGATAGGGTGAAAGAGCTATGCTTCTTTAGCCTCATCTGAGGAGACTGAACAACAAGGCAGCAAGTACCTGTTAATGGGAGAGACTGGATTCTTGGTGCTCGGCATGAGGGTTTATCATATTCATTCTTACAGCTCTGAGACACAAAACTAGCACTATGGAAAACCTTAACAAAAGAAACTGTAAAAGATGGAGTCTTCTGGGGCTGGGAATTTAGCTCAGTGATTAGAGTGCATGCCTTGAAAGCACAAGGCCCTGAGTTCGATCCCCGGCACCACAAAAAAAAAAAAAAAAAAAAAAGATGGAGTCTTCCAAGTTTTGTCGTAATGGATTTGGCTTAAGAAAAGATGCTATTGATGCCAGTGTTCAGAAGACTGAGAAAACTGCAGTGGTTTGAAAGCCAGAGCAGCTTAACTTTTATGCAAGTTCATTTCTGTCTGTTTATGAAGATTTGTCTCAGCTGACCACTACAAAATCAAGTGACAGAACTCTGGCAGAAAAGTTTTTATCTGGAGGACAACTGTCAGACACAGAATACTGGAGTACAATAATAACTTCCATGTTAAGTTCCACCGTGATTGGAAAAACAGTCTTCTGTAGCTAAGAACATTTCCAAGATGTATGCTCATCACAGAAAAATGTATTTGAAAAGCATCACAGTCAACTTCACTGAAAGTTGAAAATACAGAGCAAGACAATGGATGGAAAAGCATGTCCCGAGAACATTTAAATGAAAGTGTGCTATCCCGACTGGAAAACATTTTCCACCATCTTCCCACTGATTGCCAAGAGATTGCAGAAGTAGAAGTGCGAATGATAGAGTTTGCTCACGTATACCCTAGCAACACAACAGATGAGGGGTGTGTCTGTGGTTTGAAGAATTTAATTTCTGTACTTTGAAGTGTTTTAGATAATTAGATTGTTTGCTGTAGTCTTTTAAAGGAGTGGGCCAGTTATACATAAGAGCAGCAGTCATTATCTCTGCATCTGTAATCCTATGTAAAAAATTTGTAATGTGAGTTGACATCTTATTTGTCTCTATACTTTTGATAGAAAGGTTATGTTTTTTATACTCTCACTCGGGAATGCTAATTTGTTCATTAGAAAACTTTGAAGAATAAAGCGACAGAAATATTAAGCAGGAACAGTGGCAGTCCATGGCTTCATCTATTCTGCTCCAGCAAAATGCAAACCATTATTCCATCATTAGAGTTTATTTAGCTTTCTGTAGCCAATTTATCATGAAATCTGTGTCCACCCAACCTTGACAATGAGCCACATCTAACCTATTACATTATTAAACACCTTCGAAGATCTAGAAAGCTCAGGTTGATATCCTTAGTATCGGTATGTATGAAGTTATAAAAACTGGAGAAAATCCTGCTCTAGAAATAAGTACTGTTCAGGTTTTATATTAAAAGTTCAGATCAGCATATCAAAAGGTGGTTCTTATCAAAATGATTTAGAATTGTTGCATTCCAAAAGCAGATTTTCCTTTATTTATTTATTTCAAAATACTGTGTGAAAAGTATAATTGAAATCAACAACAACAGCAACAACAAATATCTTGACGTTAAGGGCACTAATTATTCTTAGAGTCAGAATAAATTATTTTCAAGGAACAAAATATTTTTCTTTCAAATTCTTTATGGTAAAATTGGAATTGATATTTGTTATGTTGTGAAAAGTGTCATAAACCATGTAATACCTTTTTCTTGCAGGCTTCAGAAAAGTGGGTCATTATTGCTTTATTTCGCCTTTAAATAATTTTTGAGAATTTTTTTCCTTTTAAAATTCAAATATATATATATATCTCTTGTTAAGCAGTGGTATAAATGTTGTTAAAAATAGTGTTTTTCCAAATTTGGTTAAACAATGAAAGATGATATCCAGTTGTGTAAATGTTAACAAAAATGCTAAGTTAGTGCATCATAGATAGAGTGTTTGATGCATTATCTATATCCATACTTGCATTTCACATTTATTTTATATCTTATTCAACAGAGAAGTTATAATTTAATTTCATGAGGGGCAGAAGCAATGTTATTTTTCCTGGAAAAATTAGAATTGTAAGTATTTTCTTTGTTTCACATCTACCATCTTTTAAAAATAACTATTTGTCACTGAAAATTTTAAAAACTTTGAAATTGAATTTGCAAATACATTTGATGTTAATGCTGTCATTACTTCCACTTTGATTTGCTACTAACAACTTGATTAAATAGTCAAACAATTTCGCCATATTCACATTTTGGAGTTAGGAAGTATTAGACTTTTTTTTTGTCTCTTTTGTAGTCTAGAGGAAATTTAAAGTTTATTTTCCCTTCCCAAACCTCTCAGAAGGTACTTTGAAAATATCTGAGTCCAAACAAAAACACCAAATAAATGCTCTACAAATTCCATTCTTAGTAAATCTATTAAACCAGAATAAGTATAAAGTTCATGCGCATTTTGTTGTAATCTGATATTTAGAATCAGTGTAAAGTACTTTTCATTTTGTTGTTCATTTTTTTGTCAGAATCAATTTCAGTCACAATTAACAGAAAAAATTAAAGTTTTATGTATTTTTTCTTATAGAACTTTGTTATTGTTGTTGTTGTTACTTCAATAATGGTTCAATAAATAGTAAGCTCAGATAATAAAAAGTATGTTGAATTTAAGGCTTTTTCTTAATAAAATTAAGTATTATCAGATCCTTTGCATATTTTAGCTCAATAAAATCAGAATCAACTGTTTCAGATTTTCTTCATCTGTATTTGGAAATACAGTTTTGTAAAATCTGTGTCTTATCTTTTTGATACAATAGATCATGTTTTGTTTTAATAAAACAAGAAGTGCTTAGGCTATGGCATGCCTCTCAAACCTGAGGACACCAGATGGTGGACTCCATGAAGGCAGGTGCTTCATCGTTTTAGCTTTGTATCACCAGCTTACAACATCTGGCCAAGAACTGGTATCAACAGTCTTGTTTTTTGTTTTTTTTTTCTTTTATTAAGAGACAAACATGTAGGGCTGGGGGTTTAGCTCAGTGGTAGAGAGCTTGCTTAGCAAGCACAAGGTCCGGAGTTTGATCCCCAGCACTCCACCCCCGACAAAAGAAACAAACATGTAATTGAATGTTTGAGCTCTGGACTCATGAAATAAGTTTGACTTGAAATGCAAAAGGTGTTTTCCAGACTCCCAGGTCAGTATCCTTCCTGTATAGGTCAACCAGAAGCATGGTAAGTTTTTTTTTATTGTTGTTGTTTTTTACCAAGAATGTGTATTGGTACATTGTATACATAATGATCACATTCATGATGGTTATTTTGTACCAGTACATGATATATCTTGGTTTCCCCCCTCTTTCCTACCCCTCCCTTCTGTTCTCCCACCCTTTCCTATTTATAGCAGGTTTATTTACATTTTTCTATTTCTTCCCTTTCTCCTTTCTTTTCTTTTTCCCTTCCTTCTTTTCCCCCTTCTCCCTTTCTAGTTCTCTTCTCTTTTGAATATTATCTTTCATTTACATATCTATTATACCTGTTTGTCCTTATTTACACTTATGGTTTCTCATATCAGAGAAACAATTTGATGTGTAATCATGAGTGTCTGATTTATTCCACTTAAGAGTATGTTCTCGAGGTTCATCTATTTACCTACAAATGTCTCTAGTTTATCCTTTTTTGTGGTGGAGTAGTACTCCACTATATTAAAAAAACCCACATCTTCTTTAGCCATTCACTTAGCTATTACAAATTGTGTTGCTGTGAGCATAATTGTACATATTGCTGTGGTGTGATGTTTTTAATTCTTCTAGGAAGATACCAAGCAAAGGAATAGCTGGGTCAAATGGAACCTCTAGTTGTAGTTTTTTGAGGAATCTCCATACTGATTTCTACAGTGTTTGGACCAGCCTACATTCCCACCAACAGTGGAGGAGGGTTCTCTTTTCCCCACAGCCCTGCTAGCATTTGTTATTGGTTGATTTCTTGGTAATAGCTGTTTTTTCTGGAGTGAGATGGAATCTTAGCATTGTTTTGATTTGCATCTCTTGAATGACTAGTGATGTTGAACACTTTTTCGTGTATTTATTTGCCATTTTTATTTCTTTATCTGAGAAATGTTTATTCATTTCAGATGCCCATTTTTGGATTGGTCTTTAAATTGGGGGGATTTGATTTTTTTGAGTTCCTTATGTGTGCATGATAAATTCTGAAGAAGGAATAACTCAAGAAAAATCAATGGCAGTCATATGAAATACAGTTCAAGGAAAGAATACAGGTCAGATTTCATCCAGTACTGTTAGGAGAGCATGTTCTCCATCACCATAATCAAGATCAAGTTTCTTTTTTGTTTCTTGTTTACTCCCCCTATTTTTTATTTGTGCATATTAGTTACACAGAATAGTGTGTTTTGTTTTGGCATATTTGTACATACATATAACATGCTTTGCTCATTTTCAGCCCCCATTGCCTACCTTTCCCTTCCTCCCACCTCCTCCTCCTCCCCCTCTTTTTCCTCATCTCTAATAGTCTCCATTTACTTCCATATTACCTCTGTTTTATTTTTAAAATTGTTTTGCGCATGTGGCAGAAAACATGATATTTAATGAAAAAGAGAGAGGATGCCCTCTAAAATGCCAAATAAGGAGCTCAGAACATGAACTTTGGGGCACAGGTGTGAGTCGGTGCCCCTGAGAGGGACCTGCAGAAGTCTGGAAACAGCTATGGGAGAGAGTAGGAGATAGGCTCTGCCCAGGAAGAGCAAGTTCTTGTTTTTGCTCCCTAGTGAATAGGGCAGAAAAGACTAAGGACACTTTGTCCATTCTTGGGGATTCCCAGGGCCGTAAACTCTACGGTCTCATCCTCAGTCAGACTTACAGATGATCAGCTTGTTGTCTTGCCTCCTTTCTCCCTGTGGCATTAGCCACCTGTTTTTTTTCTGGGTGCCTTGCAGCACAACAGGATGCCACCCATCCTCCTCCCCTGGTCACAGTGGTGCTCCATCTTCAGCACATCAGACCCAGAGCAGCTTTGGAATGAGGGCCTCCAGAGAGTGGACCCAGAAGTCCTCTGTGTATCAGGATGGGGTTGGAGCATGGTCTGAACTGTGAAAGGCCCTGAGGATTCCTTGGCCGAGTTGGGAAATGCAGCACAGAGCATCTGGCCTGAATGTAGGGGAAGTCTACTGTCCTTAAGCCATTTAGGGCTTGGACTTTGGAGATGGTGACCTGGCCATTATTTGGAAGTTTCCATTTGGGGACTAAAATTTCTGTTCCCTGAGACTTAGAGAAGGGAAGTATCCTTGGCCCGAGCTACCACATTCCTGTTGGACTCAGTGATAATACAAGAGAAGATGTCCTTTGTTTCCTTCTGAAGCACTTTTGTGTGCTTCTTACATCCTCAGGCATCTTATCCCAGGCCACACACCAGTGTGTGGGTATAGACAATGTAATTGGTGCTAAACTACTAATAATGCTAGAAACGTTCTCATTACTACCACTCATTGAAGAGCTCCTGTCATACTCAGGTCCTACTGAAGACTACACACTTCATTGTGGTATAAATACTGCCAAACCTTAGAGCCTACTATTTATTATTCTTATTAGGTACCACACTGGGCACTGCACATAATGTAATTAATCTTCACAGGAAGGTGGTGAGCTATCTCATAGATCATGTGCCAGAGAGTTTAATTTTATTTCTTTGGTGCTGGGGCTCAAACTCAGGACCTTGTGCTTGCTAGGCAAGTGCTCTACCACTGGGTTACCCAGCCCTCAGAGAGTTTAATATTTAAGCAGCTAGTTCACCCCACACGGGATATAAGTTGTATAGCCCAAAGGTAAAACCTAGATATGTCAGATTGCAGTCATTCTGCTGCGGCACTCTACTGGCCAAGGTGCAGGCTGGTTCAGGGTGTCCAGTCAGGCTGCAGCATGTCTGCAAGGCTCGGTGTGGGAAACAGGCAGCCAGAGGCCCAGAGAAGATATGCAGCCTTCCTCTGACCCAGTCTCAGGACATCCTCCCTACCGAGCGCTCCCTTGTGTCTGAAATTCCAGGAGAGAATGGCAGCTGACTGGCTCACTCTCATTAACTGCGGCAGGGTGTGGATTACTGGAAGGAGCCTGTGTCATTAACAGGAGGAACGGGTCAGCTGTGAGATGTGATCCAGTCTGGTAAGGAAGAGTTCAAATTTTTTTCACTTAAATCTATTTAAAAAATGAATTGACTTTTAATTGACAAAACTGTATATATGTAAGATGTGTAACATGATATTATGAAACATGTATACATTGTGGAATGGCTACATTGAGCTCATTAACATATACATCGCTTTACATACCTACAGTTTTTATGAGTGAGAACTCTAAAAATTACTCTCAGCAATTTTCAAGTATGTGATGTAACCTTCTTCTACCAGCTTTCTATTTTAAAACATGTCTTCATTTTCTTGATTGCTAAAGTTTCCTTGCCATTCTCTATGTTGTGGATTTATACCTTATTTTTGAAATCTCTTTACTACCTTTTCTTACTCAGCTTCTAATTGCTGGACCAAATACTTGAGACCTACAATTTAAAGGAGGACAGCAGTTTATTTAGGCTCACAGTTTCAGGCTATGATTAGCTGACTCCACTCCAGAAATGGCATAGTGGAAGGGCATGGCAGAATAAAGCTGTTTAACCCTTGGTAGTCAGGAAGCAGTCAGGGAGAGGAGCAGCCTGGGGAGGAATACATTTTTCCAGGACGTGCCCCTAGTAACTCAAGTCCAACCAGGTTCCAGCTCCTAATGAACATTTGGCTATTGCACTTGTTAATGGATGAATTCACTAAGTACAGCATCTCCAAAATCCAGTCACACTCCAAATGCATGAGACTTTCTGGGGGACGTTCTAGATCTAAACCCTAACAGTTCCTCTTGTGTTTGGGAAGGCAGAAGAGATGGTTATATTCACTCAGTCTGCTACCTTTACTTGTAATTGTCACACTGGTAGAGAACATAGGGTTTCTATGAGTGGAGTTGGGCAGAAATGGGAAAAGTGAGATTCAGGACAGAAAAATCCAGACTTGGCTTTAGAGTATGAAGTTTCACCTGAAACTGCCCCTCTACATTTTACATATAACTTAAAGGTTTCTTCATGTGTAGTGAACTGTGCCTAACCTGATGTGGAAGTGCTGTAATCTTCTCTTGTAGCAAAGTACCCAGGGCTAAGGCAATCATGAATGGCCAGTGCAAGCCATAACCAATTGGGTTTTCTCTTTGTCTCGTTTCCTTCTCATGTAAGGTACTTCCTTTCTCTGGCTATAAACAGAACCTATGCAGTAGATAGAGCAGGGCATCTCAAACTATTTTTCATCTGGACTGCTTCACAACTTGAGAATTGTAGAAAAGTTGATTATGATCTGAAAAATAAGATTTGTGGTAATTTTGTTTTTAACAAAAGAATATTTATTTCCCTGGATAGGGCAACTCTGGGAATTCAATATGAAGCTTGACTCCACTGCTGCCATGCTACTTGTGCTTTCATCCTATCCCAACCATCATATTTTAGCCTTGTATTGTCAGTATAGACCCTGAAGTGATTCAACCTCTGGTCGGGGGTTCTGGTGGACCTAGGGAAGATGGTGTAGGATGGAAAGAACCCAGTGGAGTGCAAGAAAACCTGGATTTGTCATTTGGGATTAAATCAGAGCTCCCTCTCCTGATGTATGGCAGCATATGCTTTTCCTTGCTCCTCTCTGCTTGTGAAATTTACACCCTGAGAGTCAGGAAGTTGAAGGAAAATAACCTACCCAAAGCAGCAGCATACCTCTGCCTAGTAATGCCACTATATACACCCTCCTCAAGTGAGTTCAGACAGGAGGTGCTATATCTGCGTTAGTGTAGCATAGGGGAGGAAATGATTTTGTGGAAGGAGTTGCACAGAGAAGTGAATAAAAGTGAGCACTCTGATACATAAATCTTAAAGAAGTTTAATTATACTGTGCAATTAACTTAAAGGGTCTATATACAGGAAGAGTTACTGGAAGACACAAAACTAAGAGTTGCTTATTAAGTGTGGCCTATCAGCTACCTCCATATTAAGTTGGGGGTATTTTGCCTGAAGAGGGTAGGTCCTGTCAGGGGGCAGAGAACACCATCTTGGCCCAAGCAAGCATCTTCTTCAGTCAGACCACATCACTCTGGAACTCCAGCTTAATTACTTCTAAAGGCTCTACAACACATGGACCTAACATTTTGGAGTACATAATATCTACATTTTCCACCAGCACTGTGTAATGGCATTGTTCACACATTCACGACAAAGAGCAGGAATGCAGTATTTGTAGACCGCCCCCTGAACTCAGACAAATGCAGTCTCTATCTGCGAGGTCCAGGAGGGTCCGAGCAGCGCAGGTCTAGCTGGGCCAGCCACGCTTGTCCTTCCTGTCATGTGTGCTGAGCTTGCCATGCAACGTCCTGGAAGGTCAAGGATGTGACATTTCCAAAGTTTGCACCCACGGGATCCAGGGCTGTAGTCTTTAAGAAAAAAGAGAAATGGCAAGGTGACTTGTGCTTTATGATATTTCTTAGTTGTCCAGTTATCTGATATAGATCATTTATGTCTCCACCTTCCCTTCCTCGTGACCCTCATTCTCTGTTGGCAGATTTTCTCACTGATCACACACTGCTCCTTGCTGTCCTGAGTTCTTTCAGCCAGGCCTGATAGTGGGCTTCCATGCACATCACTCATTGTACAGTTTAGCAAATAGCCTACGAAATGTGTTTAACCAAACCCCACCCTCCATATCTGATCACTCTCATATTTCCTCATACTCCACCATCCCCCAGATGCTGTCCGATCACCCAGGCCTGCCTTCAACAAGAATCCTGTTGGGTCGGTTTAGCCTGAGCCCCCTTTATCTCTAATGTTTCTTCTTTTAAATTTTCCTCCTATTGACTTTCTTCCTATTGAACTTTCCTCCTTAGCTACAAACTCCCACTTTTCCATACTGTATTGAGTTGAGCCCATTCTCTTTTCTCCACTGCAAAACGCCACTTCTGATGCTTGTATTTACAGTGATAGTTCCTTTCTTGAGTAAAGCCTTCTTCATGGGCTTTAGCAATCACTGACTAATTGATTCATTACTCATGTTCAATAAATATCCTGGTAATTTTTCTTCAATACCCTTCCTTAGTCACTAAAATTTAGACCTCCTTCCCTTTCTTCTCTTCCCTTTGATGGGTCATCGCTCTTCATTTCTCTAGCCAGGTTTCTGCCTCCCTTTTGGACTCAGGCCTTCTTTCTACAGCCTTGCTTACCAGGCAACAAGGAAAGAGGCTGATTTTGGCAAAGATGTTAAAGGAATCCCTGGAATCTGAAAAGTATTAATAAGATAAATTGAAGGGAAAAGAGAGACAGTAGTAAGATAACCAGCAGCTATCTGGTCATGTAAAGGGTCAATGTAACTAACCTGAGAGGTGTTCCAGGCACAAGGTAGGCTTGCCCTGGTCCAGCATCCCGTGTTGGGTTGTTGGACTCCATAATCTGGGTTACTTCTGCTATTCATCCAGTTTGGTGGTCGGTGGCTGGATTTTTGTTGGGGACTAGAGAGTAGGGAACTAGAAAGAAGGGCTAGGAGGCGGAGTGGGGGCAAAGATAAAGGAGTAATAGGATAGGGGAGCTGCAGGAACATGAACACGGCGGCGAGTGGCTGGTTTGGATGGAACAGCAGAAGAGCAGGGAGGGGAGACCTTTAAGGCAGGGCAGTGGGAAGGGACCTTATTAGCAACTGTGGGGAAAGTAGTGGGGCAGAAAACAGAACGAGGTGGGTTACGTTGGACAGTAGGCTGAGCGTTGAAAGACTGAGAAGACAGGGGAGGAAAGTGGGTTGGAGGATGAGAAGGTAGAGGAACAGAAGGAAGAAGAGGCTTGGGTCAAGGTGTAGGAATTCGAGGTAGCTTTTTCATTTTCTCAGGAGGCTCTCCAGCTTACTCACTTTACTTCAGCAGCGAAATGAGTAAGTGAGCTTGTGCCGACACCGTTCCGGAATTTATGTCACACAGCACCACTTGCATCATCCCGTGGCTGAATGCCCATTGTGATGTGCGCATGCTGCACATTCTGACCAAGTCAGGAGCCCCACTGCCCAGGGAGATGGCTCCAGTGCCCTGGTTTATGGGTGATCATGGAAAATAGCAAAGAAAAGACACAAAGCTTGTGCTTTTAGTCTCTGTACTTGAAAGGGCAGGCAAGGTTGTTCCTCCGTAGGCAAATATTGATCAAAGGGTTAGGATACAGACTGCTGGGATAACTAGTTTGTACCACTGCACTCAGCTTGTTCCTTAGAAATTCTTCAATACTTGTAAAATAGATCTGTGCAACTCATCCTCCATTCTGTGATTATCATAAATTGATTTCTTTTCCCCTGTACTGGGAGAATATTTCAATTTTTATGACAAGTCACCTTTTCCAATTACTATTTCCAATGTTCAATTTTTAAATTTAATTTAATGCATTCGATGTCAGTGTATTACATTTCTCATAGCATGCTTTGTCCTTCTGCATGTGATTAAAGTTACAGCACAGGAGTTTAAACATGTTCTGCCTGTCTGCTTTTCAAATAAAGTCTTACGTCTTCAGCACACTGCTCTGCTCTCATGAGCACAGATGCACATTGCATGGTGGTCACAGGAGTGATGGGACGATGAAGCTGAGTGCTGCAGTTGTGATGATAAAGGGGATGATGGTAATACTGATGATGGTGAAGCAGGTGGTAATATTGCAAATGATAACACAATAGAGATATGGTGAAAGTTCAGGGATGATGGTGGCTGGGTGAAAGCAGTGAAGTAAACACCGATGTGGAGATGAGGCCCTGACGACATAATATGTGATGAGAACAAAAGGGTGATGATGGAGGTGAGAGGAAAGGTACTTCGGGTCTGTGCATAGTAGCTGATAATGATATACACTTAGGTTGATGTTAGGAAAAAGTTACAAGTTTCTTTGGTTGCCTGTGAGGGAGACCAAGTCACTTCTGCTTAACCTGCTTAGTTGCTGATGTTGGCTCAGCTGCCTAATCAGCTGAAGTAGTCCTAATGACGATCCTTCCATTTTCTTAAGCACTGAGCTTAACAAGCCTCAGGAATTCTCACTTCAGAGTGACTCAGCTGTGGCTTCCTTGGGCCACTGGGCTCCAGGGCAGAGGCACCCCAGACCACCCCCCACCCCAGCTGGGAAATAATGTAGGAGATTCATACATAGCAGGAGGGAGAAAAAGGAAGAGTGGAGCCTGAAGACATGACCCTTGTCTTATTCAGGATTCTAGGAGGGCCGCTGTGTGTGCGACGGCAGCTCTTCCCTCCTCTTGGGAAGTGTGAGCCTCACGCAGAGCTTGCGGCAGATTCTCAGCAGCTCAAGTCTGGGGTCTGTGACTGCATCAGTGAAGCCACAAGTGTAATCCTAAAGCACGTCCCCGAGTGCGGGTGCCTGAAAAGTTTTTCTCGGCCTTGAGGTGGTCTTGCCATGCAAGTCTGTCATGGAAATCAGAGAATTACAGGCCTGAAAGATCGGCTTTGCTTGTTAAATGACAGCTGAAGGAACAGTGATAGCCCGTTTAACATCAGAAGTCCCTGGAATTTACATTGCCCTTCTTTGTAATATCTTTTAATTTCCTCTAAGTACACAAGTAGACATCAATATATTGTAGCATTCAGACACTACCGATAAGTAAAATGAATGTTTGTCTCTCAGCATAGTTCCAACATCAGAAGTTAAGTCGGCTTCCCAACTTCAAAAACTATACTTTAACTTCTCATTCTTATGAACAGATCAAAATGTGATTTTCTTCGGTTTCTTTTTCCTGAGATGGAGGGAGATAGTGATGTCACAATACCATACAACATAAAATATATAAATGAAGTACTATTTTCCTGTTAGGTCAAAGTTATTTTTAATCTTACTGGATTCTTTCAAAAGAGCAATATTCTATTTAAAGTTCCAAAAGAATGTAAATGATGAAAACTCCACCACTGAGTTGTAACCTGTTCTTTGTAGTCTATATTAGGATGAGACCAAGACACACGGGGAACTCCTTGCAGTTGGTAAGAATTTTAGGATTACAGAATGAAATGTTTGTATGATCAATCACCATCAGGCCTCCTCCATTATTGTTTTTTCCCTAATATTAGGTTGGAGAAAGAAAAATATGTTTAAAAGAGGAACGTATAATTTAAAAATCTCGTGTATTTAAAAATAATCTAAGAAAATATTTATTTCTTTATATCACTGCCAAATTTGAAAAACAATCTCTCTTTTTCATTTTGGACAATTTGATAGATTAACATCTTATTTAATTTGAATTTCATTGATCATTAATGAGGATGGCCATCTTGTCAATTAGTTATTGGCTATATTCATTTTTATTTTGTGTGAGTTTCCATTTTTATCTTTGTTCCATTTGATCAGTTTTTCTTTGGGGAAATTTATTCAGATCTTCAGAATATATAGTTTTTTATATTCTCTATACTGTGTATATATTTTGAAAATAACAAACATGTTTTGTTTCATAGTTTCTCTGGATAGTGTGTATATTTTATACATTGAATATGTGTATTCTTTCCTTTGTATCCTGTCTCACCCACCTATTCCCCTGCTTCCATCCACATCACTTTGCCCCTACCCTTCAGTGTCCTCTTTCATGTCCCATCCATTTTTAGTGCCTGACTCACCAAGACTCTTGGTACCTAGATTAAATACTAGAGATGCCTCTGGACACCAAGAGGAAAGGGCTTGCCATCCACTGCCTGCCCTAGAAAGTAAAGGACTGGTGGTTGGACCTTACCTTGGGCAATCATTTCCTAAGACAAATATGAGGAGGAGTCAGAAACCTGTCTTGCTTTTAAGAGGATGCCCAGAATCAAAGCCATCTGTGTCTGTCTCATAAAGAACTGGAGGTTTCAAGTATGAGAAAACACTCTGACCAGTGTGATGGTATAGACCGAACTGCCCTTTCCTGTTCTTATAGGTGCCTTTATAGTTTCTTTTTTGATTGTGGCATAATAGATTTCATATGATATTTCATCTTAGCCATTTTAAGTATACAGTTCAGTGATGTTAAGTGTGTTTGCACTGTATTAAACAGTCTCTAGAACTTTCCCACAGCCACTAAACAACTCTCCATTGCTCCTCTCCCTCCAACCCTGGGCAACCAATATTTTCCTTTGTTTCTATGAATACTACCTCTCTAAAAGCCTATTATAATATGATTTTTTTTAGACCCTAAGTAGACTCTTCATATAGAAAGAAGTGATCCCTGGCTTTAGTAGACACTGAAAGAGTGTCTCTAAAACCTGTGTTCTCTCCACTGTGTACCTCATTAATTAAGGAAGTGTGTTCAAGGAAGTGTTTATTCCAGGAGGTGTTTAGGTGGGAGTAACAATGTTGGTCATGTTAGTTTTGTACACATTTCAGCAGATTCTTGAGTACAGCAAGCCACTTCACAGTTCCTGCTTTAGCACCTGTTGTTCCTGCTCTTTGGTGGGACAGCTCTATCCTCCCTTGTCTATCTGAAGAACACCTATGGATATTTATATGACCTCACATATAATCTCTGCTTGGAAAAACCTTTTTAAACTTTAGAACTCCCAGTCTTATTTTTTCCTTGTGCCATGTTGTACCTAATTTCTATACAAATTATAATCGGCTTGTTAAGTTCCCCCAAGAAAATCTATTGAGATTTTGGTTGATATCATATTGAATCTGTTCATTGGGTTTAGGAGAGCACTTTAAAAATATTTAGTTTGTTCATCAGGTGCTGTTGTCTGAACAGGATTTGGACACAGTCTTTCTTGTAGACTCTGTTCCCTTCACATCCTTGAACAGAGGTTGGTGACTGAGATGCTCAAACTTCAGGGCTGTTTTTGTAGGAGGCATTTCCCAAGGGTAGTAAATCCCTGGTGGCATTATGGAGGTCTAGGACCATGAAAAATGGAGTTGGGAAAGAACTAGATAAAAGTAGGATAGAACAAATATATCCTTGAGTCCCCATCAATCTATGGGGGGCCTGGGTCCTGTATTTGTGCTCTCAGGGTCACCCTTTTCCTGCTGTCGTTTGAACCCACAGCAGATCCACAGGACTCGGCCCCTTAAACTTCTCCTCCCTGCCCTCCTTTGTCTCTGTCATTGGTCCTGCATTTTGATCTGTGGCTATGATCATTAGTTCCACGGGGAAGCCAGTTACAAGTATGAAGTCTCCTATAGTCAGGCTGACCGTGCAGGAGAAGAAAAGGAACTTACTGTCTGGTAAAGGGAAGTTGTTGAAGGTGTCTTTGGCATCCAAAGAGGATTACTATGTACAAAGATACCCAAGACTAGTCAGGGAAAGTGTCCTTGTAACAGATCAGAGAGACTCTCTAGGCTGAAGGTTGGCTTGCTGTTGTCCTGCATTTTCCACACTCACTAGTCAGCCTGCTGGCTCCTCACAGTCTTGGCAATCTGAACTGAACCGCAATAAGGAAACCACCCCCTGGGATGAGCTCTCTCACCCACAGGGCCTTTTGGGGGATAGTTGGATTGTTAGTGGGACTGGAGAACAGGGACAAGAAAGAAGGGCTAGGAGGGGGAGTAGGGCAAAGATGGAGGAGGAACATGAAAGGAGAGCCAGATGAACGTGACAGTGAGTGGATGGTCTGGCAGGAACAGAGGAAGAGCAGGTTTTATGGTTTGTGTCTAGATGTCCCCCCCAAAGCCTAATGCTGTCATCGGTGGGGCTTTTTCAGAGGTAGCTTTATCTAGAGTGTGTGATGCTGGGATCAAGGGTGTGTGATTACTAAATTAGTCCACTGATTGGTTTGGCATAGTTCTGGAAGTGGATAACAAGAAGGCCCTTTCTGGGTGTGAGTGCTCCCTGCCCTCAGGGTAGCCCAAACAGAATATAAGGGACAGAAAGAGGGCTGTTGGGTCACTTGTTGCTGCTTGTCACTTGCTGCTTCGCTACCTCACTGCTCACTTCCTTGCTGCCTTCTGCCTACCACGAGTTGTTTCTCCTCTGCCATGCCACCCTGCCTTGAGCCAGTGGACTAGGAACTGCAGCCTCTACAAGCTATGAGCTACAATAACCTTTTCTTCCTTTAACTTTGGGTGTTGGGTATTTTATCTCAGCAATGAGAAAAGTAACCAGGATGGCAGGACAAGAAGATACTTCAGGCAGAGTGGTGGGAAGGGATGCTATCAGTGAGACAGAGACTAGTGGAGATGGGTACAGAAAGGAATGGATTACACTAGAGAGTAAGGCTGAAGTCTGGGATGCCTGGGATGCCACTGATGTTATGACTTGCTGGGTGGAGAAAGGTCCTGTGTCCCTTCCTGAGAGTTCCACGTTGCTCTTGGTGCCATTGGTGAAGCCTTTCTAGGGAGATGGTCAAGGTTTGTTAAATTCTCCACTAAACTAGCAAAACCTATATAGGGATTCCAAGGAGCACTGAGAAAATGGAAAACTGTCTCCTGCAGAGTTCATAGCAGCCTCTTTTTTTCAGCAACTCTGTCTCTGGCTTGTCTCTCAAATCTGCTTGTTCTTCTCCAGCTCCCTACTAAAACTGCCCTCCCTGGCTACCATCATCTCATGTTTGGGCTATTAGTAAAATGGTCGTTAACTGGTTTCTTCCATTCTTGATATGTCTCAGAGTGATCCTTGTGAAAATAGGACAGATCAGTTTTGTCTCCTATTCCTTTATAGAAGGAATTTGGTCATAGTGACTGAGATAAAGTTAATGAATATGTTCTCCTGTTAAGGATCTATCTGAGAAGACTCCCAAAATTCAGCTAATGATTTATGCACATAGATGATCATTATACTGTTATTTGAAACAGAAAAAATAGGAAAAAGATGGTCAGTCATCCATTTATTCAATTGTTTTTGTTTTCAAAGAGATACTCATGCCAGGGGACAGTGCTCATGATATTGTATAGCAACAACAACAATGAAAACAACAAACAACCCAAAAACCAAAACGCAAAGCCAAAACAAAAGGCAGGCCACAGTAAGAGGACAGAGAAACCAAACTTGGAGGACTCGGAGGATGAAGCTGGACTTAAGGTGCTCTGAGGAGAAGGGCCTGGTGACCACCTCAGACTTTCAGTGTGAGCCTCCAGGGGGCTGTGAGTAAGCCTGAGTCAGAAATGCACCAATAAATACAAAGAATGAGACTCAAGAGTGGTCAGCCCAATCCTGGATTACATTAAGGTGATTTCTCACTTGCCAAACTGCTGGCCAGGTGCTGAAGTAAATCCACCATGCAGGAAGATAGCATTGTCCAGAGCCTTGGATTATTTCACAATTTTTAATACACTGGATGGAATTCAATTAAATTGTCAGGGAAATAAAAGATTAAACTTTATTAAATATTAAGGAAAAAAGTGAATAGAAGTATCTACAGAAAACCCACACTTTGGAGCTATTGGGCATAGACTTTTAAATAACTATGATCAAAAAATAAGATGGAGAATTTCAGCTAAACCTAAAAAAGAATAAACTTGAAATTTTAGAAGTAAAATGATTGAAATTAAGAGCCAGTACTGATTTTAATGACAGATTAGATATTACTGAATAGAGAAATTGGTAAACTAGAAATCAGGTCAAAAGAAATCTGAAGCAGGTGAGGCATGGTGGCACATGCCTGTAATCCCAGCACTTGGAGGCTGAGGCAGGAAGAGCGCTATGAATTTGAGGCCAGAGTGAGTACAAAGCCAGCCCAAACTACATAAGCAGTGAGATTCCCCTCTCAAAAAAAAAAAAAAAAAAAAAAAAAAAAAAAAAAAAAAAAAAAAAAAAAAAAAAAAAAAAAAAAAAAAAAAAGAAAAAGAAAAAGAAAGAAAGAAAGAAAAAGAAAGAAATCTGAAGCAGAGTAAAATGAAAGTATGGAAAATATAAGTGTAAGAGACATATAAGTCGCGTGAGAGGCTATTTGGCAGTATATGTGACAAAAGCAATACACAAAAATAGTAAGACTAGTTCAGTGTCTTAAAGGGTGTTATTTAACTCCTGTTTTAGTCACTTTATATTTTTCTACATTTTCCAAATTTTCTAAAATTACTAGGTAATTATGTTTACAATGAGGAAAAGGCTTTATTTCCTCTCCCCTTTCAAGTCCATATATATTATGTACCATAACATTTCTCAAAGTACATTTTTATGAAAATATTACTTCTCATTTTAATAAATGTGCTAAGAAGAAATGTCCTGTTATCAAACAAATTTTGTAAATACCTGTGTCAAACAGTGTAGATATTTGTCTTGTTTTTAATTGTCCATTTATTTACTTATTATTATGGACCTCAGAAAGTCTTTAATATTCTATTATACCTTGAGAAGCGTATATTTTTGAGCCTATTTAGGAAGAAATTTTTACATCACAGACTGTTACATAAGGCCAGAGATCTGGGTAGGAAACCTTGGGTAATGTTTGTCTGGAAGCAGGTAAACCCCAAGTTCTTTAGCCCAGCAAACTGGGGTCTGTCTGCCACATCTACTCCCTCTTGTCTGAGCTGTTTTCACCGTTCTGCATCATCTCCATGTTTCTACATTTTTGACATCCTATATCTGAAATGCCCCCCCACTTCCTTGCCCTTTTCTACAATTACTAAACTTTTACTCATGCTTTCAACACTTAGCAGAAATTTGGCCTCATCTATGATACCTGCCCTGCCTCCTTGTCACATGTCACACCTTTGAGCATGCAGTACATTCTGCAGTACACTTGGTACCTTGTGGCATCCTTGTCTTGGTACTTGTCTCTTTTGCCTTAGATTAGATCTTACTCGGTCTGTATCCACAGGACTGAGTGCTAGGCTGGCAATGGGGTGGGGAAAATGACTAGTTGGTGAACGAATGAATGAAGTTAATATCACAACTAACTTTGCCTTTCTCTGACAGAACAACAAATATTTACCAATTAATGTTTATTTCTTTTTGCTTTAAAGCCAATATGTGATGAGTGTAAAAATGTTGGAGGGAGATCTGACCAAGAGTAAAAATCATTTTTTATTCTACTACCCAGTGATTTACAGAATTAGTGTGCACACACACACACACACACACACACGAACACACATATGTATTTCAGTATTTAAAGAATAAATGTATGCATATTTTATAAAACTTAGAGTAATTTTATATAAAAGTTTATATTTTTTTTTCCACATAGCCCCATGGTATTTCTCAGTGATATTTAATATTATTTTAAATATGATACTTATTAAAATTGGTTGCATAGGGGTTGGGGATTTACCTCAGTGGTAGTGTACTTGTTTAGCAAGCGCAAGGCCCTAAGTTCAATCCCCAGCACCCACAAAAAAATTGGTTTCACAGTTTTTCATAATGGTAATAAATCATATTTATATTTATTTCCAAAAATTCTTTAGTGAACATCTTACATATAAAACTTGATTTTCATTTCTGATTTTTCCCTTAGGACAGAGTCCTAGAAGTGAAATTTTAAGACCCAAGTATATGAACACTGTAAAATTTCATGATACATGTTTTTATATGCTTTCTGTTGGTTGATATTTTATTAAGTAAATTAATATGTATAACAATCTTAAAACTGTATATGACATATAAACACTTAATAAGCAGAGTCATAATGATTAGTAACTATTTGACACACATGTTGCACGCCTACTGTGTAGAGGGCACTGTTGTAAACAGTAGAATCAAATTTTTTCAGCAGTGAATGTGGGTGTCAGGCTCACTGCAAGCTTACCTGCACTGAATATCACTATTTTCTGTGTGAATTTGACAGGTGAAAAATCATTATTCCAAGAAATCAATTCATGTTTATCAGCAACAAAAACTCATGCTTTTTCCATATAATTATGGCTAAACCACAACATTGAGTCTTTTGTCTCCCCAACCCACTTTTAAAATTTTAACTTTATTTTTTTATTAGTACATATTTGTCATACATATTGATCACATTCATTATAGGGAATTTGTACCTGTACATAATAATGTTTAAATATCCCATTGTTTCTGTTGTGGGAGAATCCACCTCACTTTTTAAGTGCTCTTATTCCCCACATTTTGCTGCTCCTGATTCATCAACTTGCTACTCACCAATACTGTCTTCCTTCTCTTCCTGTTTGTGTTGGGATGTCTGTTCCTTCAACCACAACATAATTGGTTGAAGGACAGTTTGTGCAAAGCATGGTGGTAGGTCCTGAGCATATGGTAGCAAAGTAGCTTGTAATGGCTCTTGCCTTTGGAACTTATTTAACTTAGCTAAGAACAAAGATATTGAGCCATGCACATTTAGTCTCATGAGAGAGAAGTAGGGGATGCTTTGAAGGCCAACTCACTCTCAACTCTTTGTAGTCCAAGGAAGGTCTTCTTTGAGAAAGTGCAGTTTAAGCCATAACCTGGTGAGTAAACCAGAGTTAACAGCCCTTTGGGGTAAAGTGGAGTGGGGTAGGGTTAAAGGTAAGAGAGAGAATAGTGTATGAGGAAGGCTTGATGTGGGAAAGACACTTGAGACAGTGGAGAAGTTTAGTTTAGGTGAAGTGAGAGAAGGCCAGAGTGACCTGAGATCAGTCTGGGAAGGTCATGAGGATCAGTTTGCACCTGGCTCCAGCCATTCCAACTCATCTCCAGCCTGTGCTTCTGAAATTCATTTCTCCTCTTGAGCCAGGAATCCGCTAAGTCACTACTCTTGCCCTTATAGCCAGCTGTCCTAACGTGGTACCATGTATGTTGTTTTCAGAGGATATGGAACCTTCTCCAAATTCAGCCCAGGGCATATGCACTTCTACTTATTTCATAGAATAAAGGATTTTAATGACTTGGACATCCCCTCTTTTGTTAAATACCAAGACTCTGGAACAAAAGTGAACTAAAGGACCGATGTGCCTAGAAGACATTTCAGTGTTTTGTTCTCAGTCAAATGTGGACAGTCTCCAAAGTACTTGTGTAGAGTTGAGAGGAGGAGCTGAAGAGGAGTGTGCACTGGTGCTGTGAGGCAGGTGAATGAGTGTAAAGGCTGTGCACCGTGAATCTCATTTCTCTGTGCTTCCAGGAGCTCATTCTGGGACCCTTCCCCAGCCTATAACCTTGAGGAAAGCCCTCTTCACATCCTTGTTGCGCAGGCTGTAGATGATGGGGTTGAGAAAAGCAGAGATAATGTTGTAGAATAAGGCCAGCTTCTTGTCCTCTTCAGGGGAGGCCTTAGAGCCAGGCTTCATGTACATGACCATGGCTGGCACACAGAACATGGTGACCACCGTGATGTGGGATGCACAGGTAGAGAAAGCCTTCAGGCGCCCCTGTGCTGAGTGGATCTTCAAGATGGCAATGAAGATACTGACATAAATGATGAAGATAAGGGACAGAGGAATCAGTATAACACTGAAACCGAGAATGAAGTCTACTTGGTCATTGACTGAGGTGTCAGCACAAGCCAACTTTAAGACAGCAGGGACTTCACAGAAGAAGTGGTTGATCCTGTTGGGACCACAGTAGGGCAGATGCATGGCAAAGATGGTGTAGACAAGAGCAGAGATGACACCCCAGAGTCCACAGAAAATGGCCATTATCCTGCACAGCCATGGACTCATGATGGCTGTGTACCTGAGTGGATGGCAGATGGCCACATACCTGTCTACAGACATGATGGCAAAAAGCCAAGACTCAGTGACACCTAGCACCAAGAAAATGTACATTTGGGCTACACAGCTGGAAAAAGAGATTGTCTTTTTCTGGCTGGCCAGATGTGCCAACAGCTGAGGCACAGTTGTGGTAGTATAGCCCACGTCCAACATGGAAAGGATCCTAATAAAGAAGTACATGGGGGTGTGGAGGTGTGAGTCCAGGCAGATGAGGATGGTGATCAAGCCGTTACCCAGAATAATCAGCAGGTAGATCATCAGAAAGGCTGAGAAGAGCAGAGATGTGGTCCTGGGGCCCAGAGAGAATCCCACAAGGATGAATTCAGTCACAGAGGACTGATTGAGCTCATGCATTGTGTCCTACTTCTCAATGAAAGGGAAAGGTAGCAATTCAGACAGGTACCAAGCTAATGTACGCACTACAGGTGAGTTTACTGATGGGGTTAGTTGGTGGTCAGTGTCCAATTCCAATGAAACATCATGATATCCCTCCAGGAGGACAGACTTTATTTTACCTGCTCTTATCCTGTCACCAGGCCCAGAAAGAATTTAAAGAAGAGAGATTTACATCTAGTACCACCTGTATTTCTAAACTACCAGTAGTTCCCCATCTCACTTCTGCTTTTCTTCACTGTAAAATGAAAAGTATTAGCCAGGCTGATCCCTAATTTATCTTAGCATCTTCTTCTCCTTAATAGGGGCCCTAAATTTCCCTCATCATCCAGGTATTTAGCGATAAATCTTGATGTAGAGATCCTAGGCGAGTTGGCAAATTTCAGATACCTGAAACAGAGAGAGAAAAGCCACTCGGTCCTTTTGAATATATCAATTTTTAATTCTGCTTAGTTTTACCCTGAGTCTGTCTGTAGGCAGACTGGCTCTCCGTGTACCCACTCACTTCCATCTCAGGTCACACTGTATTAGAAGGAACATTGATTTCTCAAACCTGGCCGTATGATTTACTGAGTGCCCCTTCTCCTGACCTTTTGAGAGTGCCTCCACAAGTACAAATGCAAATAAATGTGTCTTTGTTATGGTTTGCTGCAAGAATTGAATGATACTTTGGCATGAAAATCAAGATACAGAAGGCCTAACATGTGGCAGAAGCTCAATAAATGTTACTTGCATTTCTGAAGGGGTCTCTGTATACAAACTATATAAGCAAACATCCTGAGAAGTCACTCCATCCTCCTCCATACCGACAATTGTTACTCCCCTCCAGATATTTACCCGCTTTTTTTCTCCTACAAAGCCAGCACCCCAGTCACTCTTTACCTTTGTGCTGACTTTTAGTTCTGTTTGAGCTTAACCCCCTAAGCTTCAATTTCTTTGGGAGAACTGGAAAAGGACAGTGTTTCTGAAGAGATGTCATTGGTATCGTTGGGAATTGAGAAGTGGAGCAGATTTGATGCTTCAGTGAGTCAAGCTGTCTCCCTAGCTTGGTTTCAGCTTCTCCATCTGCCCAAAGGATAATAGTGCTTGGGCCAGGTGGGCTCCAAGGAAAAGAACCCACACGGCATGGTGGAAAGTACACGTTAGAGACAGCTGGTTCTTCCTGAATCCTGCCCCTGGCTTTGTGCTGCATGACTTCAGTTGTTAGCTTACTGTTCTAGGGCTTAGTTTCCTCAGCTGTATGAAGAATAAGAATAAAAATATGTTTATGGCAATCCACATTCTTCCTACGAAGATACGGCCCAAAGTTGTCAGAATACTCTAGTAACATGCCTCCTGTGGCCTGGGTGAGGGATATGTCTGCCATTTCTCACTTTTCTGTTTTCAAACAGAGCCCAGGAGAGAGATTTTCCTTAAGTATATGGTGCTTAGGAGTATTTGACTTGTTTGAACTGTGAGAACAGGCTGTGGTTGGTTGGGAAACCTGCCTATAAACCAGCCACTGAGCCCACAGATGCTGTTCTTCAGCCAAGACAGTGGGTCAGAAATTCAGGCACCTTGAACTCCTGATCCCCACCCCTCCCTGGCTCTCCTGAGGGTGTGCAAAGTACTGGGGAGAAAGCTGCCTTACACTAAAGTATAGAAAGCAGAAACCCCATGTGAGGGAAAGCAAAGAGCAAGATCATTATCTGATACAATAAGCTTGGCCTTCATGACTTTGTTTCAGCCAAAAATGTAGCACTCAATTTTTGAGCTATGCCCTACAAAATAACTTAACATTCATTATCTCTTTGAGCCTCATAGTGTTTCTAAGAAGTATGGATTGAAGATCATTATGGTCATCTGATAGATGGGGAATCTGAACCTCAGAGAGGGAATCTATTGGAGAAGCGGAATCATACTAATTTTTCAACAGCAACAGGGCCTCCTGTGTGCCACAAAACCACAGCTCACCATAACTAATCTGACTCCTCAATTTACTGAAATGCTTTCTGGAAAGGCAAATAATGGGGGCAAATAATCTTGTGTTGGGTTTAGTTAATTATATATGCACACATGTTAAGCATGAGAACATGAAAACACAACACACACACACACACACACACACACACACACACACACAGAGTAATTGACAGAAGCTGTGAAATCAATCTATTCAGACCAGCCAGAAATTTGGAGGCACTCCTTTACATCCTGTCTTATCCCTCTCATCCTATTTGTCCTCAGGTTCCATTGCTGCCACCTTCAGGATGCTTCTTCTCCCCATCAGTCCTTCTCCAATTCTACTGCCAGCATCTACTTCATACACTTAGCATCTCTCTCCTGCTCTCATCTGAGTCCTCCCTCTGGGTCCCTTGCTCAGCCGTATCAGCCTTCAGAGTACTCTTTCTAAAACAAAAATATGACTGGGATACTTGTTCATGGCCCCCTTATCTATAGGGAACCATCTAAGAGAGTTAGATCAACGCTTGGACTTCACTCCTTATAGCCAGACTTTTTTTTTTTTTTCCAATTTTGAAGCAGGTTGATGGGTTCTGTCTTTTAGAGAGAGCTTTGGTGGAGGCAAGGGCTGACATACAAAACCTCCCAGCAGCCCTGGAAGGAATTTCCAGAGAGGAGACAAGGAGCCTGAATTGCAGTTTGGAGACTGATCACTGAGAACGATGAGAATTCAGGGCCTAATCAAGATGAGATTTTACATTTCATGGCTTCCGGCTGTTCAGTTCCTCGGACTCTTTTGTTGCTTAGGGGAAGTGCAAGCTCACTTAGGAATGCTGAAGTCAGGCACATTCCCATTGAGCACCTCCACTGTATTGTTCTTCTTGTGTACTCTCTTTATTTAATACAGAGCCTGGTATGTCCTGAGATCAAGGACGTACACATACCAGGAGACCTTGGGAAATCAGAACAAAAGAGAAAGGAATGCTTAGGTGCCTTTTGTCCTTATAATTTTCCTTCCTGTTTCCAAGAGCGCAAGGGGAAAACTCACCTGTGCTAGAAGTCATGAACCCTTGAGAAACCAGGGCCCCCAAGCCCATGGGGAAGGGAGTGTTGGGGTAGTTTGTACTAAATGTTATGAATCTTTTTCAGTTTCTCTCAACTCTCATCCCAGCTAATACATGTAAATAACAATTCTAGTAATTGCAGCTTCCTATGTGTTAAGTACATGTTCTTTTCATTCATTATTTTATTTTAGCTTCATAACTGGAGTAATAGTTGAAAGATTTCACAATTAGTATGGATGTGTACCCTCTAATCAGAACTGACACCTGCCACAGGGAACAAGTAGAGCTGTACCTGCATTACTAGTAAGCATTACTACTATACCCATTTTATAGATGAGGAAAGAGGTGACACACCTTGGCCAGGTCACGTCTGTTGCTAAAGCAGAACCAGGGCTCCTAAGCACCAGACAACATCAATAGGAAGAATGTGGTTCACCGACCTGCTGGAAAACAGGTCCTCTCCCTTTGTGCCTGCGCACTACTTAACCTGCTTACTTGCTGGCTCATCCCTTTCTCCTCCAAAGAAGCAACTGAATGAACGAGGTCAGCAGGAGCAGAAATTAGGCCAAAAAGCAAGATAAATAACCCTGGAGTAGGCAGCAGCTCAGGCCAATCAGATACACAGAGAAGATGATGTCAGGCTTGTTCCTGAGTCTCCTGGGGCTGCCTCTACACGTAGAGGAATGGTCATGTGATGTGCTCTCCCTGAGTCTGTGTTGTCGCCTTTTACCCTCTGTCCTCTGTGCCATAGTCTTCTTCTTCCTATACAGCTGCATAAGAGACATCCTGATGGGAAGCCAGAGATGAGATAAGGTTGGTCAGAGCTGGCCAGAGACTATTCCCTAAATATTCTCTCCTGCCACATTCAGGCAGCCACAGAAGTCCATTCACAGAAGTCCATAGTTCTGTTAGGAAAGAGTAAAGAGGGCTGGCTCAAAGGCATGAGGGTAGATGGAAGTATCTTTCTCCAAGGGGCTGGATCTGTACTGTCTAGGGACTGACAGGGTGAGGAGCCTGGTACTATCTGGAGAATCCTGGGAGACAAAAGACAGAATATGGGGTGGAAGAGTGAAGAAAAACGAAGAGCCTCATCTGTGACCAGCAAGGATGGACGAGGGTACAGGTCAGAGGCCTACTCTGGGCAGAATAGACACAGAGGCCAAGTCAGTGAGCATGAGGTAGAGAGAAGGACAGACAAGGAGACATGGAGGATCAGAGGCAGGACAGAGAGTCTTGCCTGAAAATAGATGGAAACAGGAAGACAGAATCCAAAGATCAGAGAGGATCCTGAAGCCTAATGCTGGTGAGCAAGTGATGACCCCACAGGTCCCCAAGAGATGGGCTGCCATGGCCGCCAGCTGCACATGTTCTCCTGTAGAAGAATCTCTTGCCTGGATGTGTGAAACCCAAAGCATCTCTGAGCATCACAAGTACAAGCTGCCTTTGGAGAAAGGAGCAGCCTCAGCCCCGAACCTGGTCTTGCCCCAGCCTCCCAAGTTGAGGAAGGTAGTCCCACGCCTCCACAGAGCCCCCGAACCTCGGCAGATGTATTCTGGGGTGGTTGCCCATGGATAGGAGTTTACAGCCAGCAGACCCTGGGTCTTGCTCTCACCTGCTCTGGTCTGCAGTCACCTCACTAAGCCTTCAGTGACCCCACAGATCTACTCTGAGCAACTTGAGACTCGCTAAACTTTGGGGCCAGGGGCTATCTTGGAAATCCAGGGAAACTGGGCAACTTACCAGGGAAACTATTCTCTGTAACTTTCAGGTGAAGGATGTTCTTCCTCTCCACCAACCCGTCTTCAACCCTCTTCTATCCTCCAAATCCTCAGTCTGCATTATGATGCACTTGCCCCTTCCTTGCCCTTACATTTCTTCTGAAGGCTGTTGAGTCTCCTCCTCTCCTCTTGTCCCAATCCTGCCCATAGATCCCAAGCTGGATCCTTGCTTCCACCCAACATCTCTTCTGCCAGACAGCAGCCCCAGGAGACTCTTCCATTGACAGCCACAGGGATCACCCTGCCTTTCTGCTCCACAGCAGAGAGCTCCCAAGAACAGCCCCTGGGGAAGCAAGCACTGCAGCAGATCACTGTGATGAGGGCATGTTTTGTAACTTCCCACACCCTTGGGGCCTTCTATACGTTGGGGCTGAGTTCTCTATATCATAATCATACTTTCAATTTTTTGAGTAGTTTTTATAGACCAGGCATTGCATTATCCTAAATCTTTGCAGTGATATTATCCCCATTTTATACAACAGAAGTGAAAACTTGGAATTTTGAGTGGCCTGTGTAGGGCTGGAATTATGAACAGGTTTGTTTGTACTCATCCTAACCAGTACTCAACCTAGTGCCATGACTCAGTACAGATCACACTGGGACAGGGAGCCAGGACTGCCAGGTCACATAAGAGAACAGAGTCCTGAGGAATCATCCAGGACTGAGGCATGGTCAACTAATAGAATTCAGACTCAAGAGCAGGAGGTTTTCACACAATGAGTTTTCTGGGGATTTTGCTGAATACATACTTGCCTGAGAATCTGGAAGAAAAAGAGAAAATACTTGTTACTGATGTAGTTCTTGATCTTAAAGATACAGAGCGGGTTAACCAGGTCAGTACATCTTAGTAACAAGCGTTACCGTAGAGTGATTGTGTACAGATATCTGTTAGCTCTCAGGGTGTGTTCTTTAACCTGAGGTGTGTGTGTCGGGGGAGTAGGATTAGGGAGGTGAACTGTTCGGGGATTTTCTGCATTAGCTGTGCATAAGAGCAGATAACTAGTGCCACTATGGCATCGATCCCAGGAACCACTAGCGGGAGCAGGGTGCCACTATCATGAGCACAGGTGCTTCATGGCTAACATTGTTAGCATGTTTAACTGCATAATGTCTGGCACTGTATTTTTGAATCACATTAATTTATTAAATAAATTGTATATAATTTAAAAAAAGAAAAAGAAAAATAACCAATATTTATTGGGGTTTTTTTTTTTTTTTTTTTGGTGCTGGGGATCGAACTCCGGTCCTTGTGCTTGCAAGGCAAGCACTTTAACCACTGAGCTAAAACCCCAGCCCAATAACCAATATTTATTAAACCCTTCCTACACTCTTACTTATCATTCCATTTTATTTTCGAACAGTGGTCAAACACATTATTTCCATCATGTGGGCAAGAATACTGAGGGTCAGAGAGGTAAAAAGACTTATCTACTACTGATCTACAACCCTGGTTCTTTTTTATTTTTATTTTCTTTTGCAATAGGATCTAGCAAAGTTGACCAGGTGGAACTGGAACTTCCATATTTCCTGCCTCAGCTTCCCGTAAGACTGGGATTACTTGCATATTCTTTATAACCATCATTTTAGAACATGTATTTATGTGTTATTGAATATGTGGTTTTACCTCTTTTTTTCCCATTATAAATAAAAACAAATAGGATATCACTGCATGTAGGTAGCTTTTTTGTACAAAATCTTACTGAGTTGAATTAACTTTATAAAGGTGTACACTTCAGGATTTGTTTCCATCCAGGACAAAGTAACAGGAAACAAAATACTCTTCCATCTATAATGTCTAAACACCTAAACAAAATACAGTAAAACTTTGGTTTGTGAGCATAACTTGCACTGGAAATATGTTTGTAATCCAAAGCACTTGTATATCAAAGTGAATTTCCCCATAAGAAATAATAGAAGATACAATGAAAGCAGTGCTACGGGGGAAGTTTATCTCATTGAGCTCCCACATCAAGAAGACAGAGCGAGCTCAAATAAACAACTTAATGTTGAAGCTCAAACAACTAGAAAAAGAAGGACAAAACAAACCTAAAGCTCATACAAGAGAGGAAATCATTAAGATCAGAGCCGAAATCAATGCAATTGAGACCAAGAAGACAATACAAAGAATCAACGAATCAAAGAGTTGGTTCTTTGAGAGACTAAACAAAATAGACAAACCCCTAGCCACTCTTACCAAAAAAAGGAAAGAAAAGACCCAAATTCATGCAATAAAAAATGAAAGGGGGGAAGTCACAACTGACCCATCAGAAATCGAAAGGATCATCAACACCTACTTTAAGAACTTATACTCAAACAAGATGGAAAATATGGAAGAAATGGACAGATTCCTAGAAACATACAAATTACCAAAACTAAACCAAGAAGAGATACAAACTCTTAATAAACCAATATCAGCCATTGAAATTGAAGAGGTAATCAAAAACCTACCAACAAAGAAAAGCCCAGGTCCTGATGGCTTCACAGCTGAATTCTACAAAAAATTCAAAGATGATCTAATACCATTAT
>PVJO010018955.1:0-35408 GCA_004026905.1 Hystrix cristata | reverse complement strand
CTTTTTCAGTTGGGTCCTTTTCTGGTTTTAGTATTAGGGTAATGCTTGCTTCCAGGAATGATTTTGGAAGTACTGCTTCCTTTTCAATTTCATTAAAGAGTTTGAGGAATAATGGTATTAGATCATCTTTGAATTTTTTGTAGAATTCAGCTGTGAAGCCGTCATGACCTGGGCTTTTCTTTGTTGGTAGGTTTTTAATCACCTTCAATTTCAATGGCTGATATTGGTTTATTAAGAGTTTGTATCTCTTCTTAGTTTAGTTTTGGTAATTTGTATGTTTCTAGGAATCTGTCCATTTCTTCCATATTTTCCATCTTGTTTGAGTATAAGTTCTTGAAGTAGGTGTTGATGATCCTTTGGATTTCTGCCGGGTCAGTTGTGACTTCCCCTCTTTCATTTTTTATTGCATGAATTTGGGTCTTTTCTTTCCTTTTTTTGATCAGGTTGGCTAGGGGTTTGTCTATTTTGTTTAGTCTCTCAAAGAACCAACTCTTTGATTCGTGGATTCTTTGTATTGTTTTCTTGGTCTCAATTGCATTGATTTTGGCTCTGATCTTAATGATTTCCTCTCTTGTATGAGCTTTAGGTTTGTTTTGTTCTTCTTTTTCTAGTTGTTTGAGCTTCAACATTAAGTTGTTTATTTGAGCTCAAGGGACCCATTTTAAAACTGAGATCTAGCTAATTACTCAGATCGCTGGTGAGGTCTCTTGCTTTATTATTGTGAAACTCTTGGCCACATGAAATTAGGATAATACTAATTATAAAGTCAACACTAATATTATGTAAAGATGAAGACATCAGTAAATCAGAAGATTTGAGTCTTATTCCCAGCTAACAATCATTAATCATTATTTTCATTTCTGAGTAATTAGTATCTACCATGTCAGGTATCTGTATATACATTGTCTCTAGTCTGCACAATAATTCAGTCAAGGAGATATTACTATCCATGTTCATCTTGAAAAATTTTGGACAGACTGACTCTCCCGAGGTCACCATGCTGGTAAATAGTGAAATTAAAGTTCAAACTATAGACTGACTCCTGAGGCTTTGTCTTTGTTGCCAAATATTTCTTATTCTTTCTGTGTCACCTGATCCTTTTGGTTTGAATATCTTCCTTGCTCTTCTCAGTCTGTAAAACTTTTGGTCATTCTTCACCCTGGCTCAAGTGTAGCATTCTTATGAAGACCTCCCCAAACACTCCCTCTCACTGGTCTCGCCCCAGTATAACTTCACAACCCTTCTCAATTGTGGCACACGCTTAATACCTGCTTATGTGTCTGGGACAATTGTTGTGGCCTTTGGCACCGTCCTTCTATTATTAGTAGTATTTTAACTGTGATCTCTTTCACTTATACTTTTGGAAGACATATGGAGAAGAAAAAGTTAAAGTATCATAAACACCATATGTCATTCTACCCCCAAACTGATAAAATTTACCATTTAAAAATGCTGACTTCAATATTTTACTTTAAATAGATAGCACCCTGAAGATCGAGTTGAAGTTCATTTTCTACACTTTCAAATACTGCTCTCTTTCTACTTGCCAAGAGTCAACCACTAATCAGAATTGGTATCTAACCTTCAAGGATAAGTTTTTAATTTTTTGTTACATATTCTTATATTTGTAAGTAATATATAATATCATTGTGTAAGAGAACAAAAACAATGTAATTATTCCAATGTATTGTTAAAATGTATCGTTTTCATTCAGTATATTTTTTAAATAAACCATATGAACCATTTAAATCCCATGTATTTGTTTAAATTACTGAATAGTATTCCATTTCATGAACACTAATATATTATCTACTCTTTTAAAAAGAGTAGAATTAGAATTTTCACATTGGAATTCTTTTTTTTTTTCACATTGGAATTCTTATGTGAAAGTTTCTCAGAATATTGGTGAGTTAGCTTTCTATTACTGTGACAAAACACCTGAGATAATTAAAAGAGGAAGGATTTACTTGGCTCATGGTTGTAGAGGTTTCAGTACATGGCCACTTGGCCCCATCACTTTGGGCCTGTAGTGGCATGGTATGCTCATGGCAAGAGCATGTGCTACAGGAGGAATATTCACTGCATGGTGACCAAAAGGAGAGGGAGAGGAGGGCGTCAGGGTCCCCTTCAAGGGCACACCCTTAATGACTAACTTCCTTCCACTCATCCTTCCATTTGCAAGGTCCAACACCTCCCAGGAGTGCCATAGGCTGGAACCAAGCCTTTAACATATAGGCTGATGGGGGATATTTCAGATCAAACTATAGCAGTTGATTTCCCTTTTACTACTAGAGATTAAATTTTCTGGTTAAGATACTGTGAATTAGGCTGCTTTGTGCTTTGCATTATACCTGCAATTCAGTAGGCATCCAATAAATGCATGCTGACTGAATTGTTGAACATATCCCAGGAAAGTGAAAGTCTTTGACTTTGAGAAAGTTAACATGATTAGAACTAGCTAGAGGGTGACTTCAAGGATGTTAGTTGAAATGACATTTTTTTCCTTGGGTTTATAGACATGGGAAAGTAGAGTAATAAAAAGCTATTTGAAATGATACTGAGATGAGCATGGTCAAACTAGTAAAAATTTTGTCATGCTAATCAATTTTGTGAAAGACTAATAACAGAAAATATGTAAAATAATTAATTAAACTATGAGCAAAGCTACTTAAATGTGTGTAAGTGCGTTTGGTGAGCCAGTGCCAATTTATGGCTGGGAAGCAAAAGTTCTATATCCACTTGTAACTCAGCCATCTCCATGAGTCACCTTGGATAAATCTTGTTACCCTTGAATATTTGACTTTCAATATGTCAACACAAATATTTTCTCAGTGTAGCTTTGTGGGGATATGTCAGCTGTGTTTGATATATATTTTTCTTTAGAAATGTTAAGGGCCACATTCCGCTTTCTTAGTTTCATACCTTCCTTTGTACTTACTGGCATATTCTGTGACTTTCTGAGTGTTTCATGTGGAACTCATTCAATAATGGGGAGAGAGGTGTAAGGTCAGGAGGCAGGGGTTGTTCTAAGGAAGAAATGAATTTTTATTTATGAAACCTTAGAATAGTATCTGTTATATAGAACTCAGTAACTAATAGATATTGACTAACTCTTCTATTTTATACTTCTGACAGCAGAAATATGAGGCAGTTATCCTATAAGCTTTATCCTAAATTCCCCAGGATGGTTCCAGAGCTCTGTATGTTTCTCTAGCCCAAGGTTGTAGTAATTTGTTCTGAGGATTCTGGTAAGTGAAGGTCAAGGATTTTGACAATGGGGAGAAATCAATTCCGAAAACCATCTATCTATCAGGAGAAGTAAACAATCAAGAAGAGGCAGCGGGATTGGACACTGTTGGATAATTAAAAGGAGGCTTTATTAAGCTTATGATTTCTTTTCTTCAATTTTTATTTTTTTTGTTAGTACATGTTTGCAGTACATTATGATTGCATTCCTTGTGGGGTGTTGTTAAATGTACTTAACACATCTTAATTCTTTTTTCATCCCCTTCCCCTCCTCTCTTCCTCTTCTCTTCCCCTCACCTCTTCATCTTTTGGTCCCCTTCCCTTTTGCCAAAAACATATCTCCCTACTTCCTGTTGTCTATCTTTTATTTTGCTCTTTATTTATATTTTGTGTTTCTCAAGTACAAGAAATCATGTGATATTTAAGATTATGTTTGATTTATTTCACTTAAGATTGTGATCTCGAGGTTTGTTCTTTCGCTACAAATGACATGTAGGCCTCTCCCAAGATTTAGCTATTACGAATTGTGCTGCTATAAACATGGTATAATCACTGTACTACGATAGCTTTAACTCTTTTGGTAAGATACTTAGAAGAGGAATAGCTAGATCAAATGGAATTTCAAGTTTTAGTGTTTTGAGGAATCTCTATACTGATTTCCATAGTGGTTATACTAGTTTGCATTCCCACCAACAATGGATAAGTGTTCCTTTATCCCCAGAGCCTCTCCAGCGTTTGTTACTATTTCATTTCTCGATAATAGCTATTCTTTATGGAGTAAGACGGAATTTCAATGTTGTTTTAATTTGCATTTCTCTTACGGACAGAGATATTGAGCATTTTTTATGTATTTATTGGTCATTTGTCTATCTGAGAAATGTCTATTCATTTCAGCTGCCCATTTTTTGATTGGGTCTTTTATTTTGGGGATTCTAATTTTTTGAGTTCTATATATATTCTAGATATTAGCTCTGTCTGAGGAACAGCCGACAAAAATTTTTTCCCATTCTATAGGTTGTCTCTTCATCTTGTTTATTTCCTTCACTGTGTAGAAGCTTTTTAATTTGATATGATCTAATTTGTTAATTTTTGGTACTACTTCTTATGTAGTTGGCATTCTGTTCAGAAAGTCCTTGGCTATACTATGTCTTCAAAAGTTTTACCTATTTTATCTTCCAGCAGATTATTTCTGTTTTAACATTTAGATCTCTGATCTATTTTTAAGCTTATAATTTCCTTTGTAACTTCTTATAGTATTGATTATAATCTGAAGGCTACAGTACCATTCTTCTCTCCGTACCAATTATTCACTCACTGATTCATGTATCAAATAAGTGCTTATGAGGTGCTTGGGACAGTCCCAGGAACTTGGAATACTTCGATGGACAAAGAGAGCAAAATTCCTGTATGGTAGCTTACATTTTACCATGAGGAGACAGAAAGTAAGCAACAAGCAGAATAAATAGTATAATAATAGAAGATTGGAAAGTGATAACTGCTATAGAAAAAGGAAATGTAAATTGCAGGAAGGCGGAGCAAGAGAGCCTGATGAACAGTTTGTAGCATTAGACAGAATGCCCAGGGCAGGATTCATTGGGAGGATGAGAATTTGGAGGAGATGAAAAAAATCAGTATTACCAATATCTATGTGAAAAAGAAAAGCTAGCATCAAGGAAACAATACAAGCCTCTTGTATTTAAGGGAAGGAGACTTGTGTAACCAGATCAGAGTGGCGCAAGCAGAGGATGGGAGGTAGATCTGAGGATGTAGGGAGGGCCAGACCGTGGAAGGCCTTGTAGGCTATCATGAAAATGTTGGCAACCCACTAGGGGGTCTAAGTTAGTGTTGTAAAAAGATCACTCTGACTTCTGTGCTGATAACAAGTTCGAAGGAAGCAGGCATAGATGCAGAGAGACCTGATTAGGAAGCTACTGAGGCTCTCCGAGAGAGATGGACATGGCTTTTTCCAGGAGAATGGTGAGAGATAATTGGATTATTTTTAATGTAGAGCCAATATCCTAACTGATTAGAAGTAGGGTACCAGAGAAATGAGGGGGCCCTGGATGCCCCCAAATATTTTTTGGGGGAATAGCATCTAGAAAGGTGGAACTTCCGTGAATTGAACTAATTAGGTTACGTTTGGACAACAACATCAGAAATTCTTTTTGTGTAAGACCTATTAGTCATCTGGTTCTGTAAATCTGGAGTTCAGGAAAGAGGTGTTGGCTGGAGATAGGAGTTGATGAGTTTGTGACACATGTGCGAATTTAAAGCCATAGGGTTGGATACAATCACTGAGGAAGTGAGTTCAGATGGTGAAAAGGACCACAAACTCAGTGCTGCACCAGAAACTCCAATATGAAGGAATTGGGGTGAAGAGGAGGAGTCAGCAAAGAAAAATGAGGAGTAACCAGAGATGCAGGTAGAAAAGTACGTGAATCATAGATGCTAAGGGAAGAAAGTATATTAAGGAAGGGGTGATCCAATATATCAAATGCTGAAGATGGGTCAAATAAAATAAAGAATAATAATAGACTATGGAACTTAACTCTGTGAAAGTCACTTTGTAACTTATTGAAAGCATTTTCATTGGATGTGTTAGGGAGTGGGTAATAGCAAAATATAAGGATGAATTGAAGACCTCAAATTGACCAGCAAAGAAAAATTCATAAGGCTGATCTCCTAAATTGAATTTGAAAACCTCTCTTCTCAAATACTCCTCTGTTGGTCCAACGATGTGCCAAAGAGATCAAAGTTAGAATTTCCCCATTGTCCCTTTTAGGCGAACGCTAGTGTTCAACTGCTGAAAATGTAAATATCCTGGAATGGATGTCTCAAAGTTACTTAGCATAGTTGTATGGATTTGTCTGTTTGCAGTGAATTCCTGGTGTGGCAATAAAATTGTAGAATCTCAGAGCTATGAGGGATCTTAGACATAGTATAGCCCAACTCCTAGTGTCACAAAGGTACAGGTAGGAGAGTAAGTGACTTGGTCAAGGTCATGTAATTGATAGATGACAGCGATGACACAGAGTCCAAGATTTCTGTCCTGATGCCTATTCTACTGCACAATATTTTCCTTTGGATTTGATTTAGTGTGTATGTAAGACAATTGAAGATTCAAGGAAATGCTAAGTAAATGTCTGAATGAATGAATGAACGAATACATTAACAGTTAAGCAAAGATGAGACAGGGTTAGAAACACTGAGAAAAAGAGTTGTGGGCCCTAAAGACCTATAAATTTGGCTATTGGCTCTAGGATGCAAGGAGAGAAGAAAGCCAGAAAGAGAAATTACAATTGCTGAGGGAACAATCAGCAAGAGCTGCAGACTGCTGCATGAGTGCATTCTACCTTGAAAACATCAAGGGTATTTAAAATTGTTTTAAAAGTAAATGCAAAGTGTTAATGAGGGTTAATGGCAAGGGCTGAAAATGGAGAAGCTCTTTCCTAACGAGAATTGGAGTGATGACTTTCTTTCTCCTATCCTTGCTGGCAACATAAGAAAACTACTGACTTGGCAGCAGCGGGTTTACAACTCCCTGAAAATAACCAGATACAGAAGGTTTCAACTTGCTGGAACTCTTATTATATGCTTGAATGATTCCTGGAACAAAGAAAAACTGTGTGTGATTGTTTAGGAAAGAATAAAATAAACAAAGCATATGTTTTCTAACATCTCTTGACTGTAATCTGATAGCCGTGTTATATTGGTCTTTGTTCGTTTTAGGGTTACATGATGAAGATGACTTTAGTGGTTCTTAAGTTCAACGCATAAATAAATGATGTCAAGACTCCACTTTAACTTATGCCCCTCAATTTTTCATACACACTTGCTCCTTTTCTTTAGGAAAGGAAAATGCATGTTACTTGTTCTGTTGGAGACACTCCATCCTTTTTTATGCTTTTCCTTTCTCTTTGAAAGATCCCCCTCACACTGCATAAATAGAAATGTCCCTGAGATTCATTTGATTTCATGGATGGCAGAGTACTCATTTCAAATAACTTTGAGAGAACCAGATAAAATAGCTACACTATACTGCATTACCTGATTTAGTGCTGGGGACTGTTAGAATACTGGATGGCTGTGGGAAATTGTATTGGGAAACTCAAGTTAGCTTTCACTTTAAGTTCAGCACTTTGAATCCAGTGGAGCTGAGGGTAGTCGAAAGTTATTACTATCTGATTTGATTGTTCACTGTTCCAAGTGAAATAAGTGAGTTGCCTCTGTTTTGCTGGTAGTAAGGAAAATACTCCCATCATCTTGGCGCTAAATGGCAGTTCTTGAGCATTGTCTGCAGAGAACTGGCTGGAAAAGGTGACTTGTTCTTTCTCCCTTGCAGCTATTAGTTTGTCAGGGTGAAAGCATATTGAAAGAGCAGTTGGGGGAATCTTACACCTCTGTTTATCAGGCTGTATCTATTCTTGGGAGAAAAAGAAGGCATCCATTTCCAAAGCTGTCAATCTGGCACCCCCAGCCACTACTAAAAGCCACTTCAATTTATTTCTTCAGTTCTTTACACTTTGCGGAGTGTTTATTGTAAAGATGTATTAACCAGTAAGGTGCCTTTAAGATAAATTGCGCTCAACTTTGGGAAGAGATAGCAACTTTTGCAAAGGCACAAATGGTGGTTTAAGTAGGAGAAAAAAAGGAACAGTGCTCGAGACTGCTGGAAGCAGCATTACTTCTATCGCATTCTTTTTATTTCTTTTAGCATGCAGTTTTCATCTCTTATTTACTCTTGTTTTAGCTCCCTTTTCCTTCATATTTAACTGCTTCTGCTTATTCATTCCTGCTTCACTTATTTTTATTTTTTTGTACCTACTCCCCTGATCTTTCCCACCTACAAGGAAAAAATAGGCATTTATATAGTATTGGATCTGTCTGCCTGTCTATGGAAGGTCATAGCCAGGGTGGGCTAGTATGTGTAGAACAAGGACATAAGCCTTGATCTTAGTAGCCGAGATGAGTTGATTTCCTTTGCTTCAAGATGTTTACATGGATTTCCAAGGGAAACCAAGTAGGGCCAGTTTCCCTTGGAACTCAGCCTTAAGCTTGAGATTGAGAGGAAAATGACGTTAAGTCCCCTTTCCTCTGCAAAGACAAGAATTATTTATGTTAAGTCTCACTACTAAAGTTTAAATGAGACTTTGACGATACTGTAGGCACAGATATTATTCTGAGGCCTGATTGAGCCATGACTCTGGCCTAGAGACTTGCTAATATAGGAAATTCAGGAAGGAGACTCATTGAGAAAATAGGGCCATCTCTTAATGACTACAGAAAATATGAGTTTTGCTAAGTAGAACACTGTAAATATAGAAAATTTTTGTGTGCTTTTCTTTGGGAAAAATTCTAAGTATTTCACTTTTAAATTGTTGGGTAAATTAACAGATGACACAAACATATCCAAGTACCTTTATTAATTGAATGCTGAACAGTGACTAAACAGTTAAGTTTGGAATTACCAAACTGAAACATAAGCTTGTTTCTTTTCATGTGTGTAGTGTGTATCTTTTTTTTTTTTTTTTTTTTTTGGTGCTGGGGATTGAACTCAGGACCTTGCACTTGGTAGGCAAGCGCTCTACAACTTGAGCTAAATCCCCAACCCCTCATGTATGTAATCTTACACATATGAAATTCTCAAGCATTTTTCAAATTGTTGAGAATAACTGCATGTAAAAAATCAGAGAGAAACTTCAATATGGACCATTATTTAGGGTTTCCTTTATTTAGTTTATGTTTAGACTCTTAGAGAAATTCTAAAGAATTTTGTTTCTACTACTATTTTGTTCTTAAGCCTCTGAATTTGCCTCCTACCTTGGAGGGAATGTCTAAGACATTCAGTTTCTTTCACTATTTTATCCCTTGGGATTCCAAAACACTCTCTGGTAAAGATTTTTTTTTTTTTCCTAAATGCTCTTGAACAAGTCCCAGCCCTAGGATTTTGGCCTTCTGGCTTGAGCCTTTTTCTAACTTTATTTCACAAATTGGTATCTTTAGTACTGGGGTCTCTTTTCAATACCTGCTCTCTGGAGTGACTCTAAAGTTCATATCCTCAAATTGACATTTTCCATTCATTTATATCTTAGGTCAAGGCTTACTTTCCCCAGTTGTTCAATCTTTCTCTCTTTGTGAAAAATTATAGCGGTTAGTGTTGATATCATTCATTAAATAAAATCTATACGTCTTTAACATTTTTACTCAACAGTTTCATGTTTTTACATTATTAGTGAACAGTTTCACATTTCATAATAAAATAAACTCCCAAAGGCTAAAACGATGTGTTGTAAAATATCAGACACCCCCCTACACTTGGCCTGACACAATTCTGTTTTCATATTTAATGAAAAAAATGAATATAGTAGATACTATTTTATAAACAAAGTATAGTCTAGAACTCTGTGTGGGTACAAAAATACTCCACCTTTATTCCAAATTTCTCCTATTTTCTCTCTTTGCTTTTTAGATTTCTCTTTTTTTCTTCTCTTTCCTCTTTTCAATCCTTGATATTAATTTTTGACCTAGTATTGCAATTGGAGTAAGAATTCAAAGCACATGAGAAGAAAAGTATTCAACATCTTTTATTCATTAATGCAATATTTTCTGCTCTGGATTTTAAAAGCTTCAGTGAATAAATGTAAAGTCTACCTAGAAAACAATCAAGAAATCAAAGACCATTTAAGTGAGCCTGCATGATTTAGGAATGAAAGAAAAGCTCATTTTGCTTACTGGTGCAGAGGTGAGGTGGAATAGGATAAGTTCTGAAAAGTTACATGGTCTGAAGGAAAAGAGTTTAAGCTTTTGGGCCAGGGACGTAGTTCAGTGGTAGAGTACTTGCCTAGCAGGCGCAGGCCATGGGTTTGGTCTCCAGCATCATAAAGAACAAACAAACAAAAACAAACAAACACAAGCTTTAGAGGATATTGAGAGAGGGTGAATTATATTTGAGGATCTATTCAAGTCACTATATTAGGTATTTTACATCAATATACCAACCCTAAGAGGGAGATGCAATTAATCCTATTTCACCAAGAAGAAATTGAGTCTAAGTACTTAGAATCAACCAGTTAATAAGTAACAGGACTGAAATTTAAAACCAGTTTGACCCCCCTAATCCATGGTCATTTTACTCTAATATAGTCATGACTATATCACAATTTCTATGGGAACCAGCTAGGTGCAGTTTTGGTTTTAACCCTCCAAACTCTATCACCTATCTGTTTATCCTGTTGGATTTCTTTGTATAAGAATCATGAACAAAAGTAGCTTTTATGTGTACCTACCTGAAAGAATTTCTAAAACATTCTGCTAGTGTATGTCAGGATCAAAAGAGTGGAAAAATGAAATATTTGAGCAATTTCCAATAATCTTACCAACAGCGAAAGACCAAAAAATGTCAAAGTTCTGCTTTCTCTTCTGGTGACCTAACTGGACTAACTCTGTCTAGAGCTAGGCCTTTGTTACAGGGCACAGATGACGCCTTTCTGGTTCCTACCACTCAAAGTTGTAATGTGCTTGGTACATGACTTACAGAGACATTGGTGATGTATTGGAAAGAATCTTTTCTTCATGAATAGCTGTAGATTCATAATGAGGTCGCCATCAGTAAATATACTTGGGGCCCACATGTTGCTAAATTTATGGGACAATATAAATTAAACATATTACAAACTTTAGAGAAATCAAATTGAGGTTCTAGCACTATGTTGGGAGCAAATATTCTCTGCTTGGGACTTGGCTAACATTTGTTCATTTTCTGCCTTTATGTTTAACCTGATAAGTCCTGGAGGGGAAAGTTATTAGTCAAGGGAAGTTTTCTATGAACTCTTTTCTGTGAAATCTAGGGAAGGCATCTTTAAAAATAGTACTAGTTCTGCAGTTCTGCAAACTTCAGCTACCTGGTTGAAATCTTGATTTAGTCAAAACTCTATTTGTTTGGGGCTCTGTTGTTTTTGTTAATGTTTTGTGCAAAAAACACAGGGGCCATCATGGGCTTGGTTCTGTGATGTCTTTTATGGGGTGGTGAGGGACATATTTTTATTTTTAAGTTAGTCTTCAGTTTGTCTACAAATTGAGGATCTTAAATCATGTAAATGGTTTTTAACCAAAAGGCCAGAGGATTTAAAACAAAATAAACATATGGAATCTATGCATACTATCTTTGGAAAAAAAACACATGCCTGCAGTTTCAAAAGGTTTGCATACCACCTAATGGACTGCTGGGCATCCAAGGACCCCTGATAGTATCTCTGGAATAAATGATCTCTTGGGTCCCTTCTAGCTCAAAAATTCGATTGTTTCACATTTTCTATGATAATTTGGGTGACTGTCACAATGCTACTAAAAATGAGATATAAACTATTTAGAGAGACTCAACTTTTATAGCTATCAATGACAAATGTCATATGACAGTTTCCTTTCTTTCCTGTTTTTTTTTTTAAATGATCTTTCTGAACCTTGTCTACTCTTCAAAATCACCTGGGGAGCTTTTAAAAATCCCAATGCCTGACCACACCCCAGATCACTTAAATCAGAATATCTGGGGGTGGATCCCAGATACCAGTTTATTAAAGCCTCCTGGTGTTCCACTATGCAGGCAGGTTTAGAGTCAGAGCTCTACCATGATTAGAACAGCTTCAGAAGTTCCAGATAACAGAGACATCAACCATCAGCTGAAGATGAAAGGATGTTCCATTCTTTCTCTACTTTCAAACGTCTGGTATCAAACACTGTATTTTCAGCTGAAAATAAGGGTTTGAACGCTCTTGTGTGTAATTATGCCTCCAAATGTGCTATGCTCTTGGGTAAGCTGGGCAAGTGTTGCAAATACAGAACTATCTTCCTGGTACTGTATAGATGTGGGAAGGCTATATTAGGACAAGCCCTGCTCTGCTACAAGAATACATCAGGAAAGATTTGTTTTCAACCTAAGAACAATTACCATTGTCATATTCCGAACTGTGTGCAAATTGTTTTATTATAAACTCACTCTTGCTCCCTATTTAACTGGGAAATCAGTCACTCTAAATTTATCTACTCTCTGCATGGCACTGACATTTGCTGGCAATGCCAGGGTTGCTTCACTTATAAGAAAAAATTCTGCAGAAAACAAGCAATGCTCTCATCTGACCCATTAATTATCTCTAGAGGATCTTTGGAAACTTCTTGAATGCTAACTCTTCTGCTCTCTTGTTAATTTTGACTTTTCACTGAACTAGAGCCACAAACAATGGTTTTCACGAAACAGAGCAGTAAAAGCATTTCTTCATCAGACCATCTCTTCAAAGAAAGAATTTTCCCTGCCAGAGCCTAGCGACGAGAAATGAGCTGTGGAAGGAAAAGTTGTTTGTTTTCTAGAGTTTTACAAGTCCATTTGGGATACTTCATCAGCCAAGTTTTTATCTCTGTACCAGGCAACAAGTACATGTTTTCAATTTGAAAAAATGTCCATCTTTGCTTTCTGTGGCATCTGTGCTACATTCAAACCACTCCACAATTTTGTGCAGACAAAGACTTTCCAAGTCACATGGTCTCTGAGTAATAGGCGTCCATTAAGATTGAACAGAGACAACCTGTATTATAGCAATTTCCCCTTTTGTGGATTTTGCAATTTCCCTACCAAGCTTTGAAGCTTGAAGATGACATTTTGAAAATTGGATTTAACTACCTGAAAATGTATGACACAGAATTGCCAGCAACCAGTTGGTAGCCTGAAAGGACCTTGGTTAGTCATGACTGTCTGTTTATCACTTCTTTTTAGGGAAAGGCTAAACTTCTTCAGGAGGATACCTGATTTATTTTGTTATTTTCCTTATGAATGCTGTTCAAATCCAGAGCTAAGGGAAAAGTCAGATATGAATCCTCAGAGTCATTAAGTAGAACAATCTGAGTGTAAATTTCAAGGCACTGGTGAGGGCTCCAGGTCTCAATAGTGACTGTTGCTAGCCCAAATATTGTCACTGAGAAAAGGGCACCCATTAATAATTAGTATTCCAAACACATGGAAGCACTTGGGAAATCTTCATTTCAGACATGATATTTTTGACTACAAAGGGTGATGGTATACATGTGTATGTGCATTGATTTCTTACACATGTTACATTTGAAAACTTGCCAAAATTTATATTGCCTAATCTCGATAGAAACTAGAAGTAACTAAACAATTAAAACAAAAGGCAGGTTAACATTGACTTGCCAAAGTCTGACTCTTGAATAGCTGTCATTCACCGGAAAACAAAACACTGGCTATTACATAGGCTTTGGTATAGTACAGCACTCAGTAGGCACTAATAATAAACATAATAAAAAGGATGAAAGTATCTGTAATGTATATTTCAACATGAGAATCCAGTGGTGAATAGATCATATGTGCTAGCTTTTCTCTAAAAAAGCATTTTTTTCTCCCTCTATAAAATTGGTATCGAACCTTAAAATTCTTACTAAAAGTTTTCATAATAAAGTTATTGCCCTATCTACTTAGGCTGCTTTTAAGATTACCTTTTTTTCATGTAACCGTGGCAACATCATTGGGATCTGCATCTTACGTGGTAAACTTCCTCTTTACAATGGGTCAGTTTATACTACATCATCTGTGACCGGAGGGTATAGGGTGCCTTGGATTGGTTTTTTTTTTTTTTTATTATTTTTTACCAAGAACATGTATTGGTACATTGCATACATGGGTGCCTTGGATTGGGATTCTATTTGCCATATTCTTTTGTTATGGAATGAGTTGTTTCTGCCTAAAATTCGCATCTCAGCATGTGATACATTTAAAGATAGGATCTCTAGAGAGGTAATTGAGTTGAAATGAGATTTTTAGGCTGGGCTGTCACCCAGTATGGCTGTTGTTCTTAAGGAAAGAGGAAATTGGAACATGGGGATGTAGGAAGAGAACCTACCTGAGCACAGGTCAAAAGTGGCCATCTACGAGCTGAGGAGAAGGCTTCAGACGAGCCCAGCCTTGCTGAACCTTGATCTTGGAATAGTTAGCCTCCAGAATAGTGAGAAAATAAATTTCCGTTGTTTCAGCTGCTCAGTCTTTTTATGGCCACAAACTAATACACTTCCTTGCTTTTCCAAGTTGTTATTTTTCTATTTCAAATATTAATAGCCCTTGAAAGTTTGAAGTAAATCCTAAGATTCGTGTTATATGCAAAATTTAATGTTTATTTGCTTTCTCTGCATCTCCTGGACTGTTAATAAATCTGAACATGTGATTTTTTTCTCCCAGTCTATCTCCATCACTGCTATTAACAGCTGTATATTTCCTAGTTTCTGCAATATATTCAGTAGGTGATCTTTCAGGAAGTTCCTATAAATCAGAAAGGGTTTATTTATCATATACTTAGCTAAGTCATCTGAAAAAGATTTTCTATCTATGGCATGTATCCATATCATTATTAAAATGGAATCTGGGGAAAATATGCCAGTGGATCTAGATTCGTTTAAACTGTAAATATGATTGCACTTTTCCCCCTGTCTTTATCAGCTTGCCTATTCTAACACTATTGCAATGCAGAGATACAAAGATACTGAAACAGAGAAGTGAGTAAAACTTTGTGGTTACCATGGGATGAAGGTGTCCACTGAGACTCAAGTCTAGCACGGAGGAAATCATGGTCACCTGGGAAATGAGGCAGCTATGAAGGCTGTGAATTAAGGGGAAGCTCTGTCTTCCAGATTGCTCCTCAGCGCACAGCCTGAGGGAGAAACACTATTGTTCAAGAACCTATTTATGTTTTTGGGTAAAGAGACTTTCAACCATTAAAATTTTTTTTTAAAATCCAAATTCTGCTTAGAGAAGCTGAGTAATGTTTGGATCCATTAGTGTTAATGTGATGAAAGTGGCTTTTAGGTTTACCTTCAGATTAAGAATTTGTAAAAACAATAAATAAAACAATCGATTCCTTTGGCTGATGTTAGATATTACCCCAGGTCATTTGCTAATTAGGGATTAAAAATAGCAGCTATTGGGATTTAGATGTTAGTTTGGATTGCGTGTGTTCTGGAGTTTGAAAGGTAAATATGATAATGTGCGTGCCATCCTCTGTGTATCGAGTAAGTTCTAAAGGTTTCATGTGAAGGCAGTTCTAAAGGTTTCATGAATCATGCTCAATGGGAAGCCGAGCTGTAATAGCCAATCATGAAGTGATTATGCAGATATCTTGTAAGTCTATAGCTGTCATGTCCCTACAGATAGAATGTACATGTACAGATACATTCTTTGTCATACCATTAATCACAAATCTCTGTTAGTAGGAACTTCTGATATATGTATTGATAATAAAAGAATAATTAATGTGTACAATGACCCTGAAGCATGACAAAAATGTTTTCTAAATCTTCAAGGAGAATAAATCGTATTTCTCATGATCCAAATTTATTTTGTCATCATACTCCAATTATCTGGAAAGTAGTAATTTGTATAGTATGATATGCTATATAGTATGATATATATGACATGATTAATGAAAAAGTAGGAGCTTTGGAATCTACTTGATTCAAATCACAACTCTTCATCTGCTAGCCTAGTAACATCAGAAACATTCTGTTATTCTCCTCTGTGTTTGCATCAGAAAAATGGGCACAACAATATATACTTGTGGGATATTGTGAGGACTAAATGATATGAATTACAGAGGACCATGCTTGCTATAGGCAGGTGCTTAAAATTTTTAAATTCCTGTCTTTCTGGTCTAGTACACCTCATTTGCTGACCACATCAGGTATTTACTAAGCACATAAGTAGACTTAGGGGCATGAAAAAGAATAAGAATAGGAGAAGAGTGTGTTCCTTGTAGGTAGGGCTGCCTTATACCAAAGACTTGCTTTCAATGTACTGGCTGCTTTGGCTTTAATTTGCAGGCTTATTTTCTTTAAGATAATGAATTTTTATTTAAATTTGGTGAATTTCCTTTGAGCTCCTTTTAAGTCATCTGAACACAGGAAACACTTTTTCATGCTTTTAGAGTTTTTCTGATTGACTTTGTTCTCTAGAAATGGCTGATTTTAATATTCTAAGTGATAAAAAGTGCCTTTGACATGATTGAAGCAATTTAATTAGTAAATCCGGAAATTATAAAGGATTGGAAATCACACCCTCCATGCTTTTAATAAAACAGAGTAGTGAAACTTCTGCTAGGTGCATACCACGTGTTGAAGTAATTCTGTACCACACATGTTGAGAGAAATGAAGAAACTGAGTTAACTTTGCGAAGGACCTACGGAGGGAATGAGATGACAGGCAGTTGTGTGGTCAGTGTCCCTTCTGGTTCAAAACTTCTGTGGAAGTCATACTCTACATACAGTACATGTTACGTATCTAATCATGCAAAATAATTAAAACTACACATGAGTTTTAACATATTCAATAAGAAAAAGGAGAAGCATAATTGTGAAGCAGTCTCAACTTTGAATTGGCTGACCTCAGAATATCTTTGTCCTGGAGTAAGAAATGTACAGAGGATCATTTAATGTTGTAGCTAATAGGATTTTTAGTGTCAGGCTGTCCATATCAAGATGATGATAGTGTGTGAATTATTTCTAGCTAGTTTACCATAAGAGTACTTTCCTATAGTATGTCATCACTAAACAGGCAACATTGCTATATAACTGCTAGGCATAAACATAATAACATGTTCAACAGTAAAACTATCTACAGTATATAAATACTGATGCTGTACTCAAAAGCACCATCATTTTTTATTGCCTTGGTAATGGAGTGTTCCAGAGAGACATGTATACGGATGATTAGTGATTGGAGGATTTTTTTTTTTGCCAGTATCTTCAAATGTTTAAAAGCAACCCTTATCACGAGCATTTGGAGGAATCAAAGAACAGCTGATTTCTCTTTGGAAAGCCAATCTTAAGGTCAGAGACTGATTGTTTCTTCCTAAATCATAGATGAAAAGAAATATGAACAAGTACACCTCAACCAAGGTGGATTAAAAAAGCATACTTCTACCAATACCAATGACACTTGGGTATTGCTAAATGAATTATGATATAGTTTTTACCCACAACAGTAGCTTACAAATAATGGGGCTAATTGGGTAATCTTCATATTTTCCAATACTATTTTAATGATATTTTAGTACATGACAATAAAGTGTGTGAGATGAAAATACAATAAATGGCTGAGTAATTTTAAGAGATATTTTGAATCTGCTTTGCTCTCACATATAGACTGGCCAAATAGAGAGCTATCAAATTTAACTGGAAGAAATGAAGCATATATATGGGGTTGACAATTAGAAAGAAATTATATTGATAAGGATAAGATGCATTGGATCTTGATTCAATTTTTAAAAGCTTTTATTTTAGTGGTACATTTTAGGTATACCTAATGATAACATTCATCGTAGGGAACCTGTACGTGGTATGGCTTGCTGCTTCTTTTTTTCCTGTTCCCCTCCCCTCCCTTCAACCCCTCCTCGTTTTTTTCCTTCTATTCTTTTTTTCTTGTCCCTCCCTTCCTTTCCGCTTCCCTTTCCCATGCTCCCCTTCCCATTTGAACAATTTCTTCCATTCTTATCCACGTGATATTTTTCTTTTGCACTGGACCAACTGTCCAAAATGTATTTGGGGATGAAGTATGTCTGAAAGGGGTGGACCAGGTCTGAGATTTGAGCAAGGGTTAAGTCACAAGACAGCACACTAAAATTTGGTGAGGTCAAACTGACTATTATTTTTAGCACATATTTGTGGTACACAATGATTGGACCCATCGCGGCAAAGTTGGTACATGTACACAGAGCATCTTAATTCTTTTTACTTCCGCTTCTCTCCATTTTGTGATCCCCTTCCCACTTGCAAAAGAGCAATCTTCCTGTTTCCTATCATCTGTCTCTTATTTTGCTCTTTACATTATTTAAATTTTGGGTTTCTCCTATAAGAGAAACCATGTGGTATTTGTGTGTCTGATTTATTTCACTTCCTATTATTTTCTCAAGGTGGATCCACTTTCCTACAAACGACTCAAATTTATTCTTCCTTATGGCAGAGTAGTACTTCATTGTGTATAAATACCACATTTTCTTTATTCGTTCATATGTTGATGGATATATAGGTTGCTTCCAAGATTTAGTCATTATGAGTAGTCTTGCTATAACCTGGGTATACATGTATTATTATAATATGTTTTTAACTCTTTCAGGGAAAATTTACTTTTATGACATGTTGTATAATCATTTTTTCTTCTGTTGTGCACAGATAGAGCTAGTACATGATTCGCTCATTTGAAGGGTCGTTTTTGAGTGCCATCTGAGTGAGAAAATTCCCGTGGATCTTCATTTTTGCCCATATATGCCACATTCTGTAGCTAACATCTTGTCATATATATGGAAATTTTGACTCCCTGGAGATTATTAAAAACATTAAAAGAATGGTAAATCTGGGCATGGTGGTGCACGCTTGTAATCTCAGCTCTTGGATGCAGAAGATCACTGGGAGTTCGAGGGCAGCCTGGGCTGCATAGTGAGTTCAAGGTCACCCTGAATTACATAACGAGACCCTGTCTCACAAAACCAAAAGAAAAAGAAAAAGGAAAAAAAAGGAATGGTAACTTTTGAGCTATTGCCAATGTTTTGAGCTTTTGTACCTGTTTGATAATTGCTATAAATCTCAGTCTGGTTGACATATACAGAATCTGCCAAAAAAATGTATACACACTTCAGGAAAAGGAAATTAGTATGATGTTTTTCCAACAGATGGTGTTACTCTCATATGGGGGACCTTAGAGCTTGTTATACATGCAGAAAACCCACTACACTGCCAGCCCTTAAGAGAAGAAATTGAAAATGCATGTGCAGCAATCTCAATGACTAAGGTTACCTACCCAAGGAGCAGTTTGCTGTACTAATAAATGTCTGGAAGCTAATGGCCACCACTTTGAGCACCTCTTGTAGAGGCCAAAGGTAACTTGTATTAATCTCATGATGTCTCAATAAATATAGTATTAAAATATTTAATACAAATTTTTATTTTCCTAAAATGTGCATACACTTTTTTGGTGCACTCTGTATATGTCAGCTTATTTGAATGTTCTTTACAGTTATTTAAGTTTTCCAATATGATAAGATGTAACTTTTTCTCAAATTTAAAAAAATAATGATTTTTAGGCAGTGTAGTGAATGATGTAGAGGTCTTTCAAACATGTGGGCAGTAAGGCTGCTATGGAAACTACCTTTGAATCACTACAATTTTTTTTTTTGGTAGCTCACCTTGAGAATAAAGGGTTACAATCTGTGCATATCACTAATGTTTTGAGATTTGCAATAGAAACTAAATTCCCTTTAACACATAGCTGTACTTCCATTAATAAAGATTTGGGCTGGCACATATGGTTTGCCTAGAGCTGGTTGTTTCATTACTTCCTTCCTCTTAAAAAAATTTTTTTTTAATTTTGCAATGAGCCCTAATTTGCTCCAGCTGCTGTAAATTGGTTTCCAGTAATTTTCACATCTTCAACTTGCACTGACATCTGTAAATATAAGGGCACGTATGAAATCTTTGATTATATTTGTGGGAGCCCATGATCAGCTAGGACCAAAGTTTCTCTCAGAGATATTGCTAAGCATATTTCTCCAGGCATTATGCAGCAGAAATCACTAAGACCCAAGTGGGAATACACATTGTCCAATTGGAAAGAAATCAGTTTCAAAGAAATAATTAGACTCCATCTTACGCACTACAATGCCATTATGAATCGCATGATGTTTGATGAAATGTCTTTATGTTGTTTTCTAGAAGCCTAAGGGCACTAAAATGATAAGTAGGAAGAAGGAGGAGAACAGCTTCCTCATGAAAACTCAGGGGCAGTGTTGCCTCTCAGGGAAGCAGTGAAGTAAGGTAGTATTTATTTTTGGCACCCTCTTACTTCTTCTTTTAGTGCCCTATTTCTCTTCTAAAGTGTTCTCTTCTTTGCTCTCAGCTACAATCAGTTAAGGTCCACTAAAATTAGCTGAAACTGGTCTAAATTAGCTCTTTGGAGGGGTCTTTGCCATTTAGGAAAAGTGTTTTGATGACAAAAAAATGCTTCAAATAGGAAAAATATTCTAATAATGGAATTTCAAATTCCATGCTTGACACTTGGGCCCAAGGGGAGATACCTGTCATAAATCAGTCTGATTAGAGTGCTTTACAAATAGGCCCTACCAGGGCAGAGCTGCCCATGGGGAGTCCAGGACACATGTCTTTGTGTGGACTTGGCTATGGGGAAGCCTCAAGAGTTTGATCTGTGCTGACTGTGTGACGTGCCCCAGGTAAAGCGACCAGGTGATTCATCATTCTGTTAGTGAAAGCTGGCACCATGGCCCACCTGGAGACAGTTCTAGGGGCCCCGTGGAGTTGGCTGAGGTTCTCATGCCTGAGAGGCAAGCTCTGTGCTACCAAGCTAAATCCCCAACCCCTACTCCTGTTTCCACCTTTCCCTTGCACTGGTGTTAGACCCTCCGATACTGTCCATAACCACCCTGTGTGCAAAGCTGTCTGGATCCGCTTCCTGGAGAATTAAACTGCTGTGGTCACGAAACTGATCTGTTTACTCAGAAATTCTGTTATGTTTTCCCAAAGTTAGTGGTGGCCAACAAGGTGAGCGCTCAGTGTATGTTGTAAATTTGACAGACAGACATCCAGCAGCGAGATGGAGGGCTGAGGAGAAAGGGGATGATGTGCAGTTCACCGAGAAAACCAACGTACATGTGCTGGAGCCAGTTTGCCTGGCTTCAGAAACCAGCTCTGTTACTCACTAGTCAGAGCAAATTAGGCACTTCAGCACCTCAGTCTCATTAATAAAATAGGGATCATGATGATGATGTTGATGTTGTGCGATTTAAATGAGCTAATATCCATAGAAGGTTCACGATTGTTCCTGGTCCATAATAAATGCTAAATAAAAATTTGCCAATAAATTTAATATTGTTATTTCTTCACAAGGATTCACATTAGCTGGAGTTCCATAGAAAGAACAATTTTTAGAGGGTAGTCGAGACTATCATTGTTATTGAAGTCAGTAAGCTTCTAAAACATATCGAGGGTGCAGTGTTGATAACTTTGATGTTTCCTGAAACGTTGCTTCTGTTTTTGGTATCATTTTTAGGCTGCGTTAGCCAATAGCCTAGAAAAAGGAAAATCAGTTAATGCAAATAGTGTATTTTACTCCTTGTTCACTTAGCGTGGGCTTATTTCAAAGGATTCAGGAGACTCGTGAATGTCCGTCGTTTTCTCTTTTTTAAAACTAAGGTCCAGACTTTATGCAAGTTTTCTTTTTCTTTACCCAGTACCCTTTTCGTGTTCCAGAATCCCACCCAGGACACAATGTCAAACGCAGTCCTTATGGCTCCATAGGCTCCCCTTGGCAGTGACAGGTTCTCAGTCCATGCTTGTTTTTTAATAATCTTGACAGTTTTGAGGACTGCTGGTTAAGTGTTTTGCAGAACATTCCTCACTTGGGATTTGTTTCTTGTTTTTTTTATGCTTAGGCTGGAACTAGGGGTTTTAGCAAAGAAGACGCCTGAAGTCAAGTATCACTCTTAACACATCCTCCCTCGGAGCATCTTCTCCAGGACACACAATAGCATCAACACGCCTTATCACTGTGATGTCAACCTCAGTCACCTGGCGGAGGCGGCACTTGCCAGAGCTCTCCACCGTCAAGTGATTCTTTCTTTCTGCTTTATTTACTGTGCTCTTTAAGAGGAAGTCACTATCCAGCTCCCACATTTGAGTGGAGAGTTTTGTTTCATTTCTTGGTGTGCAGGGGTTTCTCTCCCTGCTCCTCCATTAATTTATTTATTCAAACATTTATTCATCTAACTAGGGACTCATGGACTATTTTTTTTATATATTTTGGGTTAAAATTCAATACTACTTTATTTTTTTCAAATTTGTTTTCTTTTTCTGATTTCTGAATTTAAGACAAAGTTGTTTAAATGGAAGGGAGATGATCTGTTTCCCCCCCTGCCCCGCCCCCCGTGGCTTGTGTATCTCCAGGAATCCAGAGAGAGGAAGTAATGAGTGTTGGCAAGTTTTCGTTTTATCCCTGGACAAGTAGCATTTTTAAATAAAGAAGATGGCTTCTTTTAATTAGTAATATTTCTTAATGAATTAGAAAATGTTTGTTTTCGCTCTTCCACAACCTTGAGGTTTCGACTATTTGATTTGAATTGTATTTGAAAGTAGCTTTCTTGGTGTGCAGATATTTTATTGTTTGGAAGATTAAGTAGCTGAGACCTTAGTAAATATTAGGGCAATGATTATGAAGTAGCATGATTGAGTCGATTATCATCCAGGGGCGGTTTGAAGTAAAATGTTAAGAGGGATGCTTATGAATTTGATTATGCTTAGGACAATTAGCAGGTTTAGATTGCTCCTTTAGAAAATGTATTATGAACACTTAATTCAAGTTACAGTGGTACGACACTTCTGACATAGTCTATATACTTAAACATTTTTGTATTTATAGTGCAGAGTACATACATATTCATTAGTGACCCAGGGAGACACATTGCCTGTTATCAATATCATTTTTATCCTTCATCCTCAGGTTTTGTGGAACATCTTTCAGTGCTAGTTTTTATTAAAATGCTTGAATATGTTTGGACCAAAAGATATATTCATTTATACAGATGTGTAAAAGTAAATATAAATATCTACTTCTACAAGGTGATAAAGCAAAACTCAACTTTGGCACTTTAGATATCCAGTTCTCTGGTGTTGATTGGAGATTATTCATAATTTTGAGTAGACAATGTTTTTTAGTTTTGTAGATATTGGATTAATTTCAGGATTTCAGTGCCTCATACATTAATTATAATGGTAATGTTAATAATGATAATAATAGCATTTAATTTGAGGGGGTGCTTAAGATGCTATAGGCACTGCTGAGGTAGTTTGGAAATAAATCTCTAATGGTAACTCTGTAAAATTGGCTTTTTGCTATTCCCACCTCACATATGAAGCTATTTGTCACTCAGCAGGAGGCAGTGCAATGGCCTTATTTCTTTTTGGGGGAGTGCTGGGGCTCAAACTCAGGGCCTTGTGTTTGCTAGGCAAGCGCTCTACCACTGAGCTACATCCCTAACTCCCTGTCTTATCTCGTTAAACACACTGGGCTTGTTCCAGCTTGGGACCATGCGCGTTCCCTTTCCCTCTGATACTTTGCCCCCACCTAACTTTTGGGTAACTGGCCCTCCTTTGTTTTATCCGGGTCTCAATTGGGACCTCAACTGCTCTCAGAGGTCTTCCCTCCCCACCTACATGTATTATTCCATTCTAAGCCTCACTCTTTACCGACTTATTTTTTGAAATTATTATTATTTTTTGTGTTTTTTGAGACAGGATCTTACACCTTGAGGACCTCGTAGCTCAATTGAAATCATCTTATTTTATTTGATTGTTTTTCTTCACCCCACCTACAAGATTTAACCTTTGGGAGGGAGGGAATTTGGTGTCGCCCCCATTGTTTCCGCAGTGTAGAGTAGCTGCACAATACACATTTGTTGACCGAGTTAATAGATGAATCCTACATGACAGCAAGAAGCAGAGCAGGCATGCAACCCAAATTTGTTTGGCTGCAAGGTCTGTGGACTTCCTACTCCTTTGCTTTGTGTTCTGTCTGGATCTAGCGATAAGTAACTAAATAAATGTCAAATACTCATCTTTTGGATCAAAACTACATTTGAATTTCTTGATCAAAAAATATTTGAATTTTGGCAAATAATTAATTCTAGTGAAAATGAAAGGATGATTAATTCAAAGACTGCAAAAAGGATGGCTCTCTTTGCTAATGAAGAAGTGACCCAGTAAATTTCAAAGAAAAGAGCTTTATTGTGGTACTCATTCTATAGGCCTGAGGTTGAGGGGCTACATCTGGTGATGGCCTTCTTGTTGGCAGAGTCCCAAGGTGATAGAGCGCATCAGATGGTGAGAGTGGGGGAACCTACAGTAGTGTGTATATGGTGTGATCTCTTCTTAGAAAGCCACCATATTTGATCCTGGAGGTTCCACCCTAATGACGTTACCTGATTTTAACACCTCCTAAAGGCTCTATCCCTAAACACCATAGGTGGATTAAGTTTCTGCCCTTTTAATATCTTACAATGGAGAATAAACTCCAATGTGAATTTCAGAGGGGACCTCAATATTCGAACTACAGCAACGATTATTATTATAATGTTAGATATTTGTTACATTTTTATGTATTCATTATGTATTTATTTCATACACTCTGAACTTTTCAAAAAGCAGTTATTCGTTAGACTAATTCAAGTTATTTTGAATAATTGACAAGTTATTTTAAAATCTTTGACAATACAGAATTTTCATGAATTTGGGTTGTTTTCTCCAACAGTTAAGTGGAATTAATGAGGTTTCACTGAATTTCTAAACTCTTTTTCTCACCAACAGATGTGTACAAACGTCTCTTTTGGGGGAATGTAAACCGTCATGGTATCAGGAAACTAGGCCATGATTGAGACATTTGAAGGAAAACAAAATGTCGAAGAACAGCTGACTGCATAACTAAGAAATCAATCACTGCCCAGGATGCTTTATTGGCATAATTGGCAATGATTTATAGAATAATGGCAAGAGTCCAACTGGACATGTGTATCCTTAATACCATTATAACACTCTGGCATGGATTCTTAGTTAAGACAACGTAATTGGGCTGGGAAAGAAGTTTTAGAGATACTTATTTAAATTAGCTAGTAATGAACATCAAATGTTCTCATTAATATTTTACATAGTAGTGTAATTTTTTGACATAGTTTAATAGAATCTGGAAGCAAAATTGTACTTAAATCAGAAACTATCAAGAAGTTGTATAATGTATGTGTTTTGTATATATCCAGTGTGATATCGCATTGTGAATCAGTATTGTCATGTGACAAAGTTGCATACGAAGTATAATTTAAGTCTGTTGAGTGCTGAGGACACAGGAAGGGCGTGGAGGCAGTGAGGGTGCAGCTGGCCAACTGACAGATCCAGTTCATTTAAGAGGAGTAATGTAAAGTTTATCTACTGTGTTGCATCTTGTAACTTACTTGTTAAATTTATTCAGGAGAGATGGCTTTAGTGATTATTCTGGAAACTAACTAGTGAGTTGTGAGAGATAATTAACAAAACTTCCTGTTTCTTCTCTTGGAACAGATGGATATTTTTGAAATGCAGCATAACACTGAGCTCAGTTCGAGGGCATGCATAGTTGAGTTGCTTCTATTTGTATAATGAGGTGCTACTGCTTGTACCCAGAGGTCTACAGCCTTTTATTTGCACAGTTGTACAACTCAACCGTTTGCACAGAAGTAAGCAGCTAAATGCAGCCACCAACATTGCTGGAGGAACAGACTTTTAAGGACATTGCCCCAAACAGCTTTGTTCTATTTTTTTTTCTCTGTTGCTTTTATTCTACCCAATAGAGCACATTTAGTCTGCTTTATTATCTGGCCTAAATGAATGCCAGTATTTGAAAATAGCCTAGCTCTCTGCATAGAATTTGTTTAAAGGGCAGGTACAAAGCAAAGATTCATTGCTAGTTTCAAGTGTTGGAGACTGGGATCTAGGATCAGTGAAATAATGAAAAGACACACAGAGCAAATTGTCCATTTGTAAGAATCTTGTTGATTGAATATTCAGATGAGAACTGCTCCCTGTGACATATCAAGGTTTTGGCAAAAGTAGGTGATTATAGCAAACGGTGGGGATCTTTAGAGGGCCTCCCTATTTCTGATATATTTCTTGTTCTCAACTGGCTTTAAATTTCATTACAAACTCTTGTTTGTATTTTTGGTATTTATGAGAGGGGAATTTACATGATGCTAATTAAATGTGGTCCTTTATTTATAAGGATCCTTTTCCAAGGAGGAAAGTTAGAAATTTATATGCATAATCTTACATTCTTTTTTCTTAAAATCACCACCAACAATGAACAAACTTCTTCTCCCCACAAGCTGGACCTGTCCCTGTTCAAGAGAAAGAGTTGGAAGGCCAATAGAAACCCTTTTTTGGTCTCTGGAGACAAAATGATGACTTATAGTTCCCATGGGAGAAAGATTTAAACCATTCTGTCTAAGTTAACTTGATTACTAAATAAGAAGCTCAGAAAGAGAATGGAAAGATATGGAAAGAACCATGAGATTACCATAAGATTTGGTGCCTGTTCACTATCACCATCACTGAATGATGGCAGAAAAAGATGTTGGGGGCTTATGAAAGCCACTTTGGTTTGTAACTGTAGACTTTGAGCTCCTTGAAGGCAAGCTGAATAAATGTTCAATTTGGTTGAATTTGAAGAGGATGTTACGCATCAGTCTCCAACATCAATAATTAAGGTAAGCCACTGTGACTGATCTAGATACCCAGGTCCTTAATTAACTAAGAGAAGTAAATCTTAAGTTGCTTGAAGCCAAGTGATATATTTCCTGATGTATACAGTGTAATAAAGAGTAGGAATATGCACTTTGGCTAGAACACACGTATAATCATGTCTCTTCCTTGCTCAAAAAACTTGGATAGCTTATTTCTTATTTAAAATCTAAATATTTGTTATTGCATTAAGCTGTAATGCAACTGTCCAGTTTTATCTTTTACCTCCCCCCGCATCTAAATATTCTTTCCTCTTTTCACAGTGAATCCTGACTTTGAACTTTACTTCCTATTGGGCAGATATACTATTTTTCACGCAGTAAACCCATCTGATTATTTCCTCATCTATGAGAAATAAAATCAGTACTTGCTTGAAGAGACCATGAAGGAATCACTCCTATGCTGAACATATAGTTCTTTATGTTCTGGGCTAAAGTTTGCATTCTTTGCTGTGCTACCATGGAAACTTCTGAATCTAGTCCTTGCTTCCCTTTTTGATTTCATCTTCTGCCGTCTTTCTTTGTGTTTCATGACGGGTTCAGCCTCCAGCCTTCACATAAGTGTTTTGGATGCCTGGAGTGTTTCTTTTATTCCATGTATACTCCATTGACCTCAGTGTCTTTCCCCTAGCTAATCTGTGCTGATCTTCTCAGTCTCAGTTCAGGTGTTCCCTCTTTAGGAAGCCATCTCTCACCCAAATTCCTCAAACCTCCTCCATGGGTTCATTTTCTCTTTTATTTATATGCTATTATGGCATCTTATGCTAACTCTACCATAGGATTGATCTTTTTTTTTGAAATTTGCTGTTTACTTATTTGTATCCATTTACTAGATCTAATAGTTACTTGAGAGCATGTTGTCTTGTTTACTGTGTATCTCTAGGCAAAATATAGTGCTCAGCACAAATATTTATTGAATAAATATATTTCAGTCTTCTGAGACAGCTCTAAACAACTGGATATGAGAGTAATAAAGATACAAATTTATGTTTTGCTTATATATCCTTGAGTTCATTAGAAGGCCACTTATGTGAAGAGATGTTACTATAGCATTTATACTGCCAAGAGTATAAGTTGGATGTGAAGGAAATTCTCATACAAAGTGTAGGCACATTTCTTTTCTACCTCTCCAGAGGAAGAAAAAAGCAGTTTCCTGCTGTTACAATTCTTATAATAATACGTTAATATCACAGTGGGTAACATGTCTTGAAAGAATCAGAAATTGATCCAAGGGCACAGGAAAAATCTCTGCTGAAAATCATTTTAAGTTTTTATACAGAGAAGCTTTTAAGATATCACTTAAATGAAAAAGAATGTTTTTAAAGCTCTACAAGTTCAAGAGCTACATTCTACATGAAAACAACAAGAACAGCAACAACAAAAAACAACAGAAAAAGAATAGCACTGCATTTTTTTTTTTTTTTGAGAAAACCTGCCTGCATTTTCCCCTTCCTGTTCTGTCTTTACAATGATAAAATACTTGACTAGTTAAACTTGTATTTTGGTGTTAAGTTATATAATACATTTTTATATTTAAAATTAGCAACACTTAGAAATTGGTGCAGCAGTTTTATTTCAACTGTGTCACCCAAGGTAAACTTCAAGTGTTCTGGCAACATGGCAGACTGAACACAAAGATTGGAAAAGAAAATATAGGATATACAAAGGAATAAACTAAGAGAAGGAGAGTAATACCATATGTTCTGGAGCACTTCAACTAGTTTATAGAAAATGGAAGAAGAATACAAACCTGTTGGTAGGTTTTTTCATTTTTATTAACTGAGGAGATGTCAACCCAGGACACTCAGAAAGACACTGCAATAATGAAAAGAACTGATCTGCTAGGAAAATCTCTAGAGGAATTTTAGCTCAAAGTTGGCAAGTATAGTAAAACCATCCATATTTATTGTTAATTAGTAGGTGTACCAGAAAGAAAGAACATAGGGAATAAAATTATCACGCAGTAGAAGAAAAATTTCAAATTTCAAGAAAGAGTCATATTTTTATTATTGGAAAATGCTATCAAGTGTTGAGACAAATGAATGAAAAAAGGATGTACATCTAGACCATGAATTTTCAGATATTAAGAATAAAGAGTATGTCTGAGAAGCTTCCAAAAAAAATTACAGATTATAAAGAAAGGAACAAGAATCAAGCTGATTTTCAGGAATTCTAAATGTGTGAAATATTGAAGACAATAGAGAAAAGGCTACTAAGTTCTGAGAAAAAATATATCCAATTAATTTTTTTATAAATTTAGGCTTTATTTCCATATTTATAAATTAATTTGGAAAGCGTTATAACATTATGAATGCTGATAATTATATTTTTACCATTTATTTTCTAATCATTATACTTAAAAATTTTTTTTACTAAGAACATGTTTTGGTACATTGTAGATAGACATAATGATCACATTCATCGTCGTTAGTTTGTACCTGTACATGATATATCTTTGTTCCCCCTCTTCCTCATCCCTCCCTTCCTCTCCCCTCCCCTCCTCATTTACAATAGCTTTATTCACATTTTTCCATTTTTTCTTTTTCTTTTCTTTCCTCTTACCCTTCCTTCCTTTCCCCCTCTTCCCTCTCTATGAATTAATGTTTGAAGGAAAAGTAAACTTTTCTAACTCACAAAGGATTTGGAAAATTTATTTGCACATATTCTTGCTTGGACAATTCCTTTATGGTGTATTCTGAAAAACGAGAATAAAATCCCTGAAAGAGAAAAATGGAACATAAAAGAAGCTGTGGAGCTAAATGGACTCCAAAGAAAAGATACCACAGCATAGCAGTTGTGGTACAAATTTCCAAAGCCTCTTGAAGCATGACTTGGTGGAATAAAGGAGCAGATTTTGAAGATTAGAATTGTTTAAAGACTGATGGCATGAATGACAGGGTGAAACTGGAATGATTCTTCTCAGATAAGAACACAGAAAGGAGAATTATAAAGGGAGAAATTAATAACTGTATGGGTACCTCTCTACTTAAGGTATGGCTATGTCTAAATAAACACAATCTGAAAAGGTTGTAAGTCAAAATGTATTTAATACACTTAGCATACTGAGCATCATAGCTTAGCAATAGAGTTCAATGAGAATTTTGTTTGCTTCCTATTGTTTGGATGACCCGGAGCTGTAGTTCACTGTTGCTGCCTAACATCATGTAAGAATACTGTGCTACAAATCACTAACACAAGAAAATATCAAAATTCAGTACTTGAAGATTAATACTGAATATTTATTGCCTCCTGTGATGATTAAGGTTAATTATCAATTTGATTGGCTTGGAAGCCACCCAGAGAATTAGTGAATCACATTTCTGGGTGTGTCTGGGTGGGTCATAGAGGCATGACCCTGGAGTCTATATGATCCCTTACCCCTTTCTTTCTGTGCTGTTCTCATACTCTTCTTCCCAGTTACCAGAATTAAGCAGCTTTTCTCTGTATTGCCCTTCCACCATAATGCTCCTGTGTGGGAACCAGTTGACCATGGACTGAACTCTCTGAGACTATGAGCCAAATAAACTCATTAGTTCCTCCTCCTCTAGGTTGTGATTGTCAAGTAGTTTGTACCAGCAATGGGGAAAGCTGTCTAAGCCCAATATCTAGCCCCTGGCCCCTTCCTCTCAGCACTCTTTCCCGGCTCTGTTTCTAGGTTGCCAGGAGTTGAACATCTTTCCTCTGCCAGCCCCTTCCATTACACTATTTCTGCCTTGGAGCCAGCTAGTCATGAACTTAATCTTCTAAAACTATGAACCAAAATTAATCCTCTTGTCTTTAAATTGTAAGGGTTGGGTACTTTGGTTTTTTCCCAGAAATGGGAAAGCTGACAAAAACACTTCACATCATCAAACAAGGTTGAAAAACAACAAGTTGAACCAGTATAAGAGAGGTCATCCACAGAGGAAAGTCACAATCCAAATTTCTCAAAAGAAGAATTGCAGACGACTAACCAGGTACATTAAAAATGTTCAATATCATTAATCATCAAAGAAATGGAAATCAAAACCACAATGAAATATCACTCGCCCTAGTAAGAATGGTTATTACAAAAAGACTAAAGATGACAGGTGCTGGCAAGGATATGGTGAAAAGAGAACTCCCACACATTGTTGGTGGGAATATAAATTAGTACAGCCATTATGGAAAACTACATAAAGTTTTCTCAAAAAAACTAAAAATGGAGTTAGCATATGATCCAGCAATCCCACTGTATTGGTTAGAACTGAATTAATTTTGTGTGTGTGTGTGTGTGTGTGTGTGTGTGTGTAAATTACCCTAGGAGACTTGGATAGGCTTACAGGATTAGTGCTGGGATAGTCCACAGTGGCCATTTACATGGTGAAGAGTGAGAGGATCCAGTAGCTACTCAATCCAAAAAGATGTAAATCTCAGAAAAAGAAGGATCAAGGATATAGCACCATTCTGAGACTGAAGATCTAGAAGCTTCTTAGAAGCTGGTGTGCGTCCACATTTGAAAGGCTGAAGAAGCTGGAGTCAGATGTCCATGGGTAACAGAAATACCAAAAGATGTACCTGCTCAAACATAGTGGTGCTAACTTGTCCTTCCTCTTTTCATTCCATCCAGGCTGCAAGCCTGTTGGAAGGTGTCACCCACAATCAGGGTGGGTCTTCCTCCCTCTATTTGCTGGTTACATGCCAGTCATCTCTGAAAATACCCCCACGGACAAACCCAGAAGTGCACTTTACTAATCTGCTAGATATCTCTTAATTGAATCCCATTGATGATAAAAACTAACCCTCACACTCTCTACTGGGTATACACATATCCAAAGGAAATTAAATCAGTACATTGAAGAGACATTTGCACTCGATATTCACTGCAGCACTATTCGCAATAGCCAAGAAATGGAAATAGCTTAAATGTTTGTCAGATGATAAATGAATTTAAAAATAGTACAAATACACAATGAAGTACTATTGAGCCATAAAAAGAATGAAATTCTGTCATTTGCAGTAATGGAACTGTAGATCATTATGTTAAGTGAAGTTAGTCAGGCGCAGAAAGACAAATACTACATCATCTCACTCATATGTGAACTTTTAAAAGGTTGATCTTATAGAAGATTCAGATTACAATGGTGGTTATCTGAGGCTGGGGAAAATGGGGTTGGGTGAGGTATGGGGAAATGTTGATCAGTGGGGCCAGAGTTACATTTAGAGAGGAGCAAGAAGTTCTGGTGTGCTGTTGCATAGTAAAATGACTATAGATGATAACAGTGTACTATACATTTCACAAAGCTAGAAGAAAAGATCTTGAATGTTTTCATCACAAAAAAATGACAAATGTTAGAGGAGATAAATAAGTTTAACCAGATATAAACATACATAGTGTATACATGTATTGAAACATGACATAGTATGCCATTGGTTTGTATGATTTTTTTGTTTTTATGTATCAGTGAAGAAACAATTTCAAAAATTAAAGAAAGAAAGCTTCTTGGAATCATTTCCTTTGAGTTGACTGGGGTTATGATATTGGATCCTGTATCAGCATGAGTTTGGCTACAAGTAACAGATCGCTCCAAATAATGGGCTTATGAGAGAAATAATTCCGTGTCACATGAAAGAAGGATTTCAGAGCTGAATGATGGCTTCAAGATAACTAAGAGGCAAGAACTCAGAAAACAACAAATGCTGGTGAGCTTGTGGGGAAAAAAGAATACTTCTACCTTATTGGGAATGTAAACTAGTACAACCACTATGGAAATCAGTATGAGATTCCTCAAAAACTAAAAGTAGAAATTCCATTTGACCCAGCTATATGTCTTCTGAGTATCTTCCTGAAGGAGTTGAAGACATTATATTAGAATGATACATATATACCCATGTTTATAGCAGCACAACTCACAATAGTTAAATCCTGAAAATGGTCTGTATATCCATTAACGGATGAATGGATAAAAAATGTGGTATATATACACAATGGAGTATATATACACAAGTTTAAGTATTGGATGGTTTCTCTTACATGAGAATTCCAAAGTACAAATAATTTAAAGAGCAAAATCAAATATTATAGAAAACAGGGAGGTTGACCTTCCGAAGATGGAAGGGGAGGGTGAGGAAGGAAAAAGGAGATAAACAGGTTTAAGATGTGATATGTATATGTACCAGCTCCCTATTGTGAATGTATTCATTGTGAATCACAAGCATCAACTAATAAAGATCACTCAGGGACCCTGGATCTTCCCTTCTTGTTGCTCTACCAGTCTCCACCTATGGCTTCCATATAATGGTAATTGTCAGAAAAACAAAATCATAAACTATTAAAAGAGGCTGTTTCTAGAATTGGAAAGAGTAATAGATGCAATTCTTGTTTTCATAATAAAATTTTCAGTTTATTTTCATTTGTTCTAGCTATGTTTATTCATTTGATTAAAAGTAATACAAAGGACAAAAGGAACAGTAAAGGGTAAGAGTCATTTCATATTTCTTTAGTTCAAACCTTCCCAGAGAAATGTTGTCTTTATAAAGTGCTACAATCATTTTTCCTACCCCAAGAAAATCTTTCATTCATTTTTGTTTCTGTACTTTCAATTCATTGGTTTTCATTCACTGGCACTTATATTGGTTTATCTATTAATTGGAATTTCCCGTAACTGGAATGTTAGTTGCGTAAGGACAAGGGTATTTTTTAAAAAATTGTTCCTTTTTTTTGTTTTGTTTTCAAAACCCACAATAGTACTTGGAACATAGGAGACACGTGATATGTGTTTATTAAATAAATAAGCTCCCAAACAAATACATAGAATTATTACAATATGAGGGAGATAAGTAAGTTTGGGCAGGAGACTTCCTCTCAGTAAGAAACTCACAGGTCACATTAGTATCAAGAGAGTATTATCAGATATGCCTTAAAGACAAGTTTCATAAGATGTGTCAAGGTATTTTTATAAACTATTTTCCATGATTGAAATAATTTTGGGAAAGTATGGACACTATACATATCTACTCTAGGAGATGTATATTTCTGTGTGAAAAGTTCTGATGAGAACTGAAATACATAAATAAATGTGTTTAATCCAGCATCGACGTGATACTCTTTCATATAACAATTCATGAAGCACACTTTGAGAAATGCTGCTAGATGTGTTACTTAGAGATAGTATACAGCAAGCTGTATATACATTTTGAGGAATTAAAAAAAATATGAACAGTACAGATTCAAATGTAATGAGAAAGTGATAGTGTTTTTTTTTTTAAATCGCTATATGTGAAAGAATAAGGTATGAATTTGCCCTCCCTTTTTTTTCCTCTGGTCACACACTGTCATGAGTGGAGACAAGAACGTTGGAATAGAAATGGATAGCTGGGTGTACAAAACAATTTGTCTCCCTCCCATATCCAGGGGGCTGTGCTATAGCTATACTACACTTGAAAGAGAAGTTCAGAATGGTACACTGGGCATATTAAACTCAATGTAATTTTTATCCTTTCACTGTTAATTCATCTAACTTGGAGCACTTCAAGAAGAATTGAGGCATTTCATGTCTTTTAAAGACATGAGAAATTCTAAAATTTAACTGGAAACATTTAGCCACTCTGGTAAACTTTATACTTTCTTCTAGCACTCAGAAAAATTATCTTAATCCTATGTTTACTCCCAAACATTATCAAGTGAAGTTAATGTGTTTTAAAATTACATATCTCTTTCATTTTAATTTTCTTAGCATATAGTATTTTTTTGTAGCAGTTGAAATTGGCAATTACTTTCTGTACCCTGCCACAGCCTTATTATTATGTTTTATTTATCATAATTGCCAATCATTTTGATAATACTTTTGTGGGTATCTGTTTTATGGATCATAATTATAGTATTAAATACTAATTAAGTATTAATTAAAGATTCTTTCATTACTTTTAACTTCTTGGGGAAAATCAGGATTTGTTATTCCACAGTTTAGGAAACAAAAATATCTCTAACCATTCAGTTAAATTTGGCTTATTTAAAAGTTTATGAAGGCTGGGAATGGTGGTAGATATCTTTAATCTCAGCTTCTTGGGAGGCTGAGGCAGGAAAGATCACAAGTTTGAGGCCAACTCAGGCAATTTAGCAAGATCCAGTCTCGAAATTTTTAAAAAAGCTAGGGCTGTAGCTCAATGTTCCCTGAGTTCAATGCGCAGTACCACACACACACACACACACACACACACACACACACACACATGCACACACATACACACATGCACACACACACGCACATCAACAAGGGCTCCATTTAATAACATGAAACCCATTCTTTTTTTGTTTGTCTGTTTTTTAAGACAGGATCTCCCTTGGCACTGCAGGCTGGCCTTGAAGTCACTATGTGGCCCAAGCTGGCCTGGAGCTCATGGCAGTCCTCTTGCCTCAGCCTCCCAAGTGCTGGAATTACAGGTGTGTGCCACCACACCCAGCTAACATGAAACCTATTCTTAAAGGTTGTTATATTTAAGTTTTACTGGCTAACTTACAGAGCAGCTAAAAATAGTCCAGGTAACAAGAGTTCCTTCTTTAATTTTTTTCCTACTGATAATTCCCACTTACAGAACTTACAGGTTGATTCACTTAAGAATCAGTGGCAACTGGAAAAATTGGCTAACCACATGTCAAAAATTAAAAATAGATATATGTCTCTCACCATGTACTAAACTCAAATCAAAGTGGATCAAAGATCTAAACATTAAAACAGAAACATTAAATTTACTGGAGAATAGAATAGGAAGAACCCTCGAAGACATAGGGGTAGGAAAAAAATTTATGAACAAAACCCAGACTGCACGGGAAAC